>JANHGL010010264.1:0-29642 GCA_024611195.1 Ceyx melanurus
TTTAGGTTGGATATCAGGAAGAATTTCTTTACAGAGAGGGTGGTTAGGCATTGGAATGGGCTGCCCAGGGAGGTGGTTGAATCCCCATTCCTGGAAGTGTTTAAAAACCTATGGTGCTGGGGGATATGGTTTAGGGGCCCTGGCAGGGTAGGGTTATTGGTTGGACTTGATGATCTTAAAGGTCTCTTCCAGCCAAATGATTCTGTGATTTTTCATCATGAGAAAACACTTGATCATTTTTTTAACTGTGTAAAAAAAAATAAATTATTTTATGACCTAGTCAGAAGAAAAATGAAGCTTGCTGACTTAGAAATTCCAGATGATTTCCCCCCCAATGAACAGATAGTGAAAAATACATAGAGGACTAATAGATGTAGGGATTTAGATTTAAATATCTCTGATATTTCCTAATAGTTTATTTTTAAGGACTCAATTCCATTCTTAAATTACACTTCAGGCAGTGCAACTGTATAATTTAAGAATATAGCAGAATTATTTTTAAAACTTCAGTTTTACCTTTAGCCTTTGAATAGGTATCCATCAGAAAAGTACATTGCAAAAATATTGGGGTTTTTTCTGAGAGAAATGGCACATTACAATACCGGGGAACACAAGAAGTGTAAAGGTTAGAACAGACATAAGGAAGGCAAAGATTATTATTAAGGTCCTGCCTGATAATTAAGGTCAGGAGTTTGAAGTGAGAAGAAACCAAAGTGTCAAAAGCTAACACAGAGGATCAGGGTGGCAAGGTGGAGTCAGGAGATGAGATCACAAGTCTGATGCATTTATCAAACATCAAATGACTGTTCTAAAAGAGGCTTATTGTTCAAATACAAATATGTCACACCTGCAACTTCCGTGATAAGCACACTCAGCATAAAGGCTAAGATGCCCTGTGTGAAGCTAAGGAGATAATGCTTCTGACAGCACCTCTATTTCCCATTAAGAGATTCCAATATGGCTGCAAGAACAGCTCTGTCACATTTGGGCCACAATTTAGTCATCTGTCACATTACTGAAATTACACTTCGTTTATGAAGAGCTCTACAGTATGTCTAAGATACAAAATACACATGGAAATTACACAGAACCAATGTGCTCGTACAACTTCCTATTCTGCCCAATGGATAGATACATTAGTTACAGAGTTTCAGGTATATATGCTTTAACCCCCTCCCCCAAATTATGACAGTCTTTTAGAAAATATGCAATAATTTATTAGTCAAATTTTCCCTGTTAAGTTGTACTTGATTTTGACACAAAGTGATGCCATATAATATATTAGAATATGAAAAAAAATCTGTTGTTCTTGATGAAACCTCATGACAGATGAGATTTGTGACAGAATTCCATCTAAATTGATGGGAAGCAATATTAATTACTAGGAAATAAATTACTACTCAGTAAAATTATTGTATCTGAGAATTTTTCCACCTCTATTTAAAACAGGAAAATTTTCTTGTTAACATAAGCAGGATCATATTCAGATGCAGTCACTTATTATCCTCCAGTGCTAAAAGAGTTCCATGTACTGTTCAGAATATTCTTTTTTTTCAGTATGCTTCACTTTCACATCACACTGTTCTTTTGCAAGGACAATTTTTCCCTCTGTGCTTTTAAAGTTTGCATGATTGGTCATGTTACATCATAGCACTGATAAATGCATTCAGTTTACAAAAGTCAAACACAAAATACTTCTGTTTCAGCTAACATTATTTAACTTAAAGTTCAGTTTCCATATGGAACAAGGCTTAGGTGATTGTGCCCTGTCTTTGCCTATTACAAATGACAGCTATTTTTTAACTCCTTGGTCAATTTCAACAAGACCTGACAGAAGAACAGGAATCCCAGAAACAAGAGTCCCTGTCCTGTTTATGAACTGGCAGCTGAGTGAAATGGAGATGCCTAAATTAATTTTGCAGCCTGGAGAAGATAAACAGAATTCAGTGTCTAAATCCAGTCACTTTGAAAGCCATTCTGTGAATTATTTGCAATACGGACATTCAGCACAGGGACACTACCAAATAAGGCACAGAACATGGTAACTTTTGCACAGCAAAATATATGGGATATATAGGTGACATCAAAATATCAGGAAAAGGATGGCTTGGCAATCATTCTCTATGGAGAAAAAATCGGACATTTCAGTTTAACTGCTTCTGAAAAGATTTTTCCATCACCTCTCTCTCTACCAACCCTTCCTTCTCTTATTCAGCAAAGTTCTGAGAATACAATAGCTCCTTTATACCTGTATATATACATGGGAGGAAAACAAAATAAATCATTTATTCTTGTCAGTATCCTCAGCTGCATCTCTTTCTTTTTGCAGTGCAGACCATCAGACCAAAACCACATTATTTTACTAATCACGTAATGGAGTAGAAGTAGCATGAATAAGACAGTAGACATAACCTTTGCCAGAAGCGATGCCATAGAAAGGGAATTCACATGATTTTATTACACTCTTCCAGTAGAATATTTGATTTGAATTTCTTAATGAAGCTTTAATAGGTTTCTGTTTTTATATGAAGAGCTGTGCACTTATAAACACTCAAAAGATTATTAGTCCTTTTATATTGAGGGATTGTCTAGAAGGGATATAGATTCACACTTTCTAGGCCTGTGATAGAAAGATGGACCTCTAAGATAAGAGATTATAAGAAAAATGAAAGATGCAATTCAGCAAGGAGCCATCAATGAGAGTGATGGGCTTAGCACTTTGTATGAAACAGTCCAACATGCTGGCTGTAATTTTGAAGGCAATTTTAGATAGTTTAGCCTATAAGAAACTGAGACATGCAGCAGAAACAGTACAGGTACTATGAAGAAATATATTTAATCAACAGCAGAAATTAATGGAGAAGTGGCAAGAAGGATGTTTCATTGAACGCCTCTATAGATGTTCTGATGCCTGATAAGAACCAGCATCCTGCAGCATTTCTGCCAATACGATATTTAACAGAGTCTCTTTTTAGCTGCATATTTTCAGGAAATAGCTATGGAACTGACATCTTTGAGATTGTAACTTTCTTTGAAATTGCTTTGTTAGTCTGGAACAAAAAAGGGGGGATGAGGAATGACAGACTTGTTATGTATGCCTCACACCTTTAAGAAACAACACAAGAACAGCTTAATATTGACACATGAAGATAATAAACTAAATTATATACCTCTTTACTAAACTGAGATACAATATACCTTACTCTGACCTCTAAATAATGACAATTAATGTGATGATCTCCCAAAGAACACCTAGCATCCATTATTGAATACAGCCTTTGATGCAGATTTGCAACAATGGTTATAAATAATCTTTTGAATATTTGCCAATAAATAAGCAGTAGGAAAATAATCACAATGGTTTATGATTATTAAAAAAAAAATCCTTAAAAAATAAGAGTGTTACATCCTTATTTCCTCCTCTGAATCAGAGCATTCAGCGTTCATGCACTCACCCAGCAGACCAGCTCCAGAGCAGGTCAGTCCGCGCTGGAGACGAGAATCGTTGAGACAAGGGCCGGCGAGAGGAGCCTTTTCGAAGCCGGGAAAGTCCGGGAGATCGGCTAGGCCATGCTGGGGCCGGCAGCCTGCGGGCCCGGGCGAGGAGACCTGGGCGGAGCAGACCCAGCGGCGGCAGATTCGAACGACGTGGAACCGCCACAACGGGCACTGGCCGAGACACCTCCGGCATAAAAGCAGCTCCTCGGGAGCCCTGAGCAAACAAGCGGTGCGTGGAGTCACCCTGGGTGTTACCCGGGACACGGAGCAGGCACACAGGCACGGCAGCTAGCATGCGAAGGCGCCCAGTCGCCGAGGGACCCGCTCCAGTGTGGTGAGTCCGCGCTGGGGAGGGGAAATCGCGACAGAAAGGGTAGGCAGAGGGCTCTTTGGGGCGCTTTTTAGCTCTTCTGGGGGCCTTTGGAAGGCGGGAAAACGGCGCCTTGCGCCGAGGACCGGCAGCCTGTGGATGCTGCTGTGGATGATGCCGGAGCATCACCCGCGGCGGCCTTCCCACTATCACCTGGGGAGCGTGAGCGGCACGGAGCGCGGCGCGTGAGCCAGCGCGTGTCGCGGCCGTTTGTCGCGAGGCCAGGGCGCTGAGGCGGCATCGCAGCGGCCCCGCAGCTGCAGGATGGGCGCGGGAACCTCCTGGCGGGCCCGCAGCGGAGGGTAGGGAGGACAGTGAGCAACGGGCGCGAGCTGGAACACAGGGGCTTCCATCTAAATATGAGGAAAATCCGCTGTAATGGAATTATTACAGGAATGCTGTAAGGGAATTAAGTTCTGAAAGAAGACTCTTCTGTAAGGTTGAAACATTATGAATACTGACATACGAATAGTGACATTATTAACCCTGAAAAACTATTTGACACAAGTACTGATGTAATCATGTTATATATGTGTTCATATTATAAATGTATTTATCTGTAAACATATGCACTATCATCATGCAGCTAGGACTGGAAGAGATAACAAAGGCTTTGAAATGTTGGAGAAGAAGAGGTACCTTGATTCAGATTGTACAGATGCGCTAAAATAGATATATGGGATATCATTATGAAACAAAGTGATCAAGCTACCATCTGAAAATGTCACCCACAACAAAAATAAATCTGCTCTGCAATTAACTATATTTAGGTGGATTATGTAAAATCATAAGCAAAATGCTAAGTAGTCCTTTACAATATCTTGAGCTGAGATTATTTATAACTTGTTAAGGCTTTTATGGTAAATGTGCATGTATGTGTTGGAGTTTTTTTCTTTGTTAATCAACCTGATGAAGTAAAGTGCTGTAAAGATCTTACAGGACTTTAAAGGCCAGAAAAGTCAAGTATATATATTCATCATAACATATCTGCATATAGTTTCCCACTTTCAGTCTATTCAATAAAACATTTCTCTGCCAAAGGGCTGCAAGTTCACAATCCATCTCTTCTGTGCTTCCTTAGCTGCCTCTAGTATGAAATAGTGGGTCAGGAAAAATCAGTGAGTCACAGAAGTATGAGCACAGAGAGAAGTAAATCCCAGTACTTTAAACACTGTATTTTAAATGGTGGCAAAAAGTGTCTATTGGTGGAATTTGCTGAGATTTCAACAGTGCTTAACATTCGTTCTTGCAATGCATTGCATTCTTCTTACAGTACAGGTTGCAGCAGGAATAGAGTAATTCATTACCTGAATATCAGTATTTTCCTCAACAAAAACTTACTTTTCTCAAAAATAAAGCAACAACAGAACAGCCTCATGTCTGCCTGATCTTTAGAATAAGCAGGTCAGTCTTTTGTGAAGTTTATTTACACTGAGGTCAGCTACAGAAAAATATCCTGACTTTTACATGTCCAGTCATTAAATTACAACCAGATAGAAACACCTTCTGATCACTGTTCATCAGTGATCAACAGTAAACAAGGAACAAATAAATTAATAAGCTGAAGAGTCACATGTAGCCTTTGTACTGCTTAGTGCTATTTTGTGACATTCTTCCTTGTAACTAGTGACAGGACAAGGGGAAATCGCCACAAGTTGTGCTAGTGGAAATTCAGATTAGATATGAGGAGAAATTTCTTTAGGTAGCAGTAGTCAAACATTGGAACAGATTGCCCAGTGAAGTGGAGTCACCATCTCTGGTTCAAGAGGTGAGTCGATGTGGTACTTCAAAGCATGGTCTAGTGACCATGGAAGTGTTAGGTAGAAAGTTGGACTTGATGATCTTGGAGGTCTTTTCCAACCTTATGGTTCTGTGATTCTTAGATGTGAACATTAAACCGTATTACTAACAGAATATTTTCTTCTACAAAATAAATAATAATGTAAGTGTAGCACCTGTGGTCTGAGGACTTTTGTGGACGGGATATAAGCTGTGCAACATTAAAAAATATTTTGGCAGCATGCCATATTACTTGTGCCATTTCCTATTTCTTCTTTGGTCATCCTACATTTATAATGTGTTGGGAATACATGGGACATATAGCATATAAATGCATCTATTTTATATACTTAACCACTGTGACAGAAACTTAATACCTCCATGTTGAAAGCAGAAATAGAAATTTTAACATTTAGGTTTGTCTAACACCATGAACTGTGCCTCATGTATTTAGCTTCTTCCGTATGCAACTAATAACTTTACCGAGGAAGGAGTTGTAGACTTTCTGAAGAAGTAATTAAAATTGAATATGATGGGACAAAAAAATATTTTTGCTCCCATTTCTTGCCTCACAGGATCATTACTGCATCCTACCAACTCAGATCCATGGTAGTGAGTATTTTATTAAACTCACAATTTCTTTGCAGAAGTATTGAGTTGAATGTTTATGACAAGATAGGGTTTTCTTCTGTCTCAACTTTTTATAGAAAGATTTGTGTAAGGACAATGAAAAAAAAAAGTCAAATTGTGAATTTTAACAAATGCGTAAGAACAAAGAAAAATCTTTCAGAGTATGCACATCAGAGATAAAAATATAATTAAAAAAAAATGAAGTTACTGAGTATGTATAACTTAGACATCTTTAAAAAGTCAGTTTTAGTCATAAAGGAATTTCCATACAGTATTAGTGAAATGCCAACAGTAAAGAAATAAAGCATTCTAGTGTATTTAAAAAAAAAACCCAGAAGCTTCAACAATGATCAAAATTTATCTAAATATCCTCACCCTCTGCAGTCTGTGCTTTTGAAAGCACTACTCTTACACTGGGCTGAGCACACATAAGATAATGAAGACTGTCTGGGCTCTGGCTCAACAAACTCAGAACTAGTCAGGCAACATAGAAGCTTTCATGGAGTCATGAGGGAAAGGAGGAAGGAAAGAAGGTATTATTATAAATTATCTTACAGATTTAACCTGACTTGAACCACTGAAATAAAGTTAATTGCTATACAAACTGCTTCATTTTTCTCAAGAATTAATATTTAATTCCTTGATCTGCCTCCCCTCCTATTCAAGTGTTGTGGCAATATTTTCAGAGTACATATCGACTGTAACGATGTTTTAACACTGGCACATAAGAACAGATCAAGTGCTGATAGCACTGTTCATTTCCAAATACTGCCAGCACTATAACAACATTCTCAAGTGAAAAGGTTCATGAAGTGTGAGAAACTGTAAGTGTGCTCATCCTAGTCATCACCACAGACATACTTTTAATCTGAAACTTGCTAAGCACCAGAAACACGCCATTTGGATTGCCTGAAGAGTGACAGACACCTCAGATACACTCTGATTTCACTGGCACAGAATAAAAAATAAAAAGTCCTCATCC
Source organism: Ceyx melanurus (assembly GCA_024611195.1). NCBI lineage: Eukaryota > Metazoa > Chordata > Aves > Coraciiformes > Alcedinidae > Ceyx > Ceyx melanurus. The sequence goes on from JANHGL010010264.1 coordinate 7,260, forward strand.
TCTGAAGGTGCTTGGCTACTTCTCACAGTGGGGCACTTTCTAAAAACTTGTGTTAGCTACTAGAACATTAAGAAAAACCAGTCTCCGAAGATTTGCTGTAATTTTAAAGAAGCAAGGAATCTATCTGTCCCTATAGTTCTTCCTACGTAACAAATTTCTACAGTAAACAGAGAGAAATTTAGCATTTTTAAAAAAGCACAAGTAAGCAGACAACCTCTGAATCAGAAATAAATATATCACTTTCTTTTAGCAAGGTTTTGATACAGATGAAAAAGCTAGACAAGTAAGTATGAGTCCTTTCAAATTGAATCTCACAAGCGTGCCTAGCCCAATGCAAATCAACTCGGTGCTTAAAATGCACTTGAAATTGTAGTTAGAATATGATGGGAAGAGCAATACAGTTAGATGTTCAAAAAATAGTTTCAGTTTAATTTTTAGGCATAAATAAAAGGCAGTGCCTTTTAGTGGCAGTGTCATAACTTCTGTTATGCAGCAGCCTAGAAAGTCTAGGCTTTGGAAGACTATTTTCCTAAGCCACTATTCGCTGTAAAGTTTGCCAAATAAAATTAGACTCCAGTAAAACAGTAAGTCAGCCTTTTCAGGTGGCATTACTTTTGAAGAATAATTTTAAATACTAGAGCTGCCTAGGTTTTTCAGCTGATATATCTGTCCTCCATTTTCTTTCCATGTATAACAAGTGAGTTTAGGAGCTCATATTTCTTCCACAACAAATGAGCACTGGGAAACAGAAACTAGTTAAAGATAAGGAGCCTAGTGTTTCTTTATTAGCCCTTCTAGCTTCAGCAGATCCTGACTATATTTGTTCAGAGGTACTAGCCTTTTCTTGCTGCCAGGTAATGAATGTTTTTCTGTACTTCAGGCTCCACTTGGGGTTTGAACATGTTCGTTCCTTTACAGTGTAAGGTTTGTTACAGTCAAAGGTAACATAATCCACTTTAGAGATTTCTAGAGTAAGCTGCAGTTTAAAATGCATATTTAGTACTGCAATTTCATCTATAGGCTATGAAATGCTAGTTACATATTCTCTTTGATGCCTTGAGTTGGCCCTTGATTGGTACTGTGATTTCAGGCTCATAAGCAGGGCTACCAGTTGCCCAGGACCACACACAGACATTTTTGAACATCTCCAAGGCTTAAGAATGATTATGTGTCTGGGTTTTCCTGGCTCACAGTTCACAAGCAAGTTTCATTATCACCTGGTATGTGCAGACCATTCATGGGGTTTGTGCAGGCGACACAACCTTGATCTGCCTGTCTATGGAGGGATGGCACCTTTAGTGCATCCAGATGGCCTAATCCCACTTGGCAGAGTTTTGCCACAAGTACCTGGAGTGTTTCAGACACAGCCTTGTGTATTCATGTATAAGGTGATGTTTCTGGGACTAAGAACCTTTACCTAGAGGGGTAAGGAAACATGATGCTTTCTAATATGTTGTAGAGTATTTAGTGCGTTCTTTGTATTTAACTTTAAATAGGTGGTTTGCTTGGGCCTCCCAGTCATGATGGCCTTGCTAACCTTACAAACAACTAGCTACCATATATCTTTTGTGCACCGCTAGTACTGTTTTGCTTGCTGGCATACTTTGTAATAAATTTTAAGTGGTATAGTGTTCTTGAGGGAGTGTGAAGTCACCTGGGGCTGATAAGAAGGGAGAAGGAGGAGAATTCCCAAGGACAACTGCACCCAGCTGGTTTTGAGGCAAACAACTCCAATCACACATGCATTGGAATAGAGAGGTGAAAAGTTCAAGCTGATAAAGACTTTGAGCCTTCCTCCCCAAAGACCCCTGCAACCACCAGAAGAATCCCCATTATTTACTGAGCATGCACAAGGATTGTGCAATCCGAATTCCTGGATTTTATAAATTTAGTAACTCTCTTTGTTAGCATACTGTGAATATGTATAAGATAATGCTATATAAAGCGTGAAATGTGAGAAATCCGATGCACACGTTAGGTGGAGATATCCCCCATGTTGCCCGGCGCCATAATAATGAAATGCCTGCTCATACAACATTAAGTTGTTGCTGAGTTTTCTTCGTTTCAAGACTTCACAGTTTCTCCAAGCAACCCATGTCAGTGCATAGTGGAAAAGTGTTTCTTGATGTTCAGAGGGAACTTCCTGTGTTTTGGTTTGTGCCCACTGTCTTCAGTTCTGTCACCAGGTACCACTGAGAAGAGCCCAGCACCCTCTTCTTCTCACCCTTCCTTTAGATATTTGTAGACACTGATGAGATCCCCCTGAGCCTGCTCTTTTCCAAGCTCCCAGTCCCACAGTTGCAGTCTGTCTCTTTCTGCCTTATGAGGTAACGCTTATATTTAAGCGATTATGTGTAAGAATTACGTGAGTTTCAGACAAAGCCTATGAAAATAAAATCCCAATGGAAAAAGCAAGATACCAGTTATAAATTAAAGAAAAGAGTATACAAGTTTTTGTAAGCTTCTTAATGTTTCATAGTGAAACCTGGTGACAGTTTAGGTCTTTCTGAGAACACAGCTGCTGAGGCTGTATGTGAAAAATAAATAAAAATAATAAAACACTAACCCAAACCTTCTCCTAACAGATGGAGAGCTGCAGAATTGAAACCTGTAGGCATTTGGAGAAAATATTTCACATACTTCAGAATACATCAGGGTCTTAAATTATGCTGGATCATGGTATTTAGAGAGAAAAACAAGTGTGTTAGAACTAATAATAAGCAGACCTAAAATCACAATTAGATTAGATACGTTCTTTGCCAAGATGCAGAAACACACATTTTCTAAATTTCATTATTTTGCTTTTCCCCTCAGTCCTCAAAGGGACAGCTCTTGTTTTAAGTGGAAACAATGACTTGTGTACCCTGATATCCAGAGGAGAAAAGGAGTATTCTGAAGGCGATATGGTGGAAGTTCTCCTTCCAGAAAATATCTGGATTTATTTTTCTTTCAGAAAAACATGAATGCAAATAATATTTTGGGGTTTGAGGGGATCTCTTTAACACAGTTCTCAAGTCAGGCAATTAGTAAATTTTGTGACAATAACAAGGATTAAAAGGCGAGGAACAGAAAAACACACTTCCTACTAATTAAAAGACAGCACATTTTCTTTCCTTGCTCTGTGGCACACACACAAAAATCTCAGTCTTTCAGTGTTTATTGCTTTGAGACATTTTCAAAATATAAACAAGATTACAAATTCAACGCAGACTTCAGACAGGTGGATTGAATATATAGGGAAAATTCCTGGGGTAACTCCACTGAAATAAGTGGAAATAGTCCAGAAAAAAACCACTATAGCCATAACTCAGAAAGTTATTTCTATGAAGCAGATGTTTTTGGATGAGTCATTTAATTTCTATAGTAAACAAAAAATGAATTTATTGTCAGTCTGTAGGGCAATTCATCCTGAGAATCTATAGATAGCGAGTATTACATTTGATTACATAAGAGACAGATGAAGAATTAAGAGTTCTCAAAGCAGACGACAGGGATTAACTTCTTGAAGAATTGTGTTTCTTCTTAACAGATCGACACGTAGGTTTTCATAAGTAACAAAACATCACAGGTATTTGTCAAGGTAACCAGCAAAAATAGAGGAATTGCATTGATGCTATAGACAAGGAACACAGATCAATGGACAGCAAATTTTACACATGTAAATAAATGTAAACCTTGTGCAGGGAAGCTTGGTTGTCTTGTACAGTTCTACCACTCAGAAAGGGCCACAGGATAAGCAAGTTAAAAATAACGTTCAAAATCACCCCTACCCAATTCTATAGTGCAATAAAAGAGATATTTAAAGTGTGTCACATTACACTGACTGTACCTTCTGGCTGTGAATAATAACACAGAGATTTTTACCAATAGGAACAAAGACACTGTATCTGTAGCCTAACCATTTTCAACAAGCTCCTTCTTAGGAGCACATGCTTGTTTTGCCTGCTTATAATTAAAATGATCAGCCACATAAGGCATTATGGGAATACATACTTATAACACAGGCTATCCTCACTTTGGGTTAGGCTACAGCATTTTTATAGAAAGACTTGGGCGGGGGGGGGGCGGCCAAAGCACTTTTCTACGCCCTCTGTATTTTTAATGCAATTAATTAGATACACAGAGGTCCCTATAAACATTAAGTATCTGATACATTTTAGCATTGTGATTATTTTCTGTTGACATTGCTTGACACATCCTGTTCTTCCTAGAACATCCTTTACATTGCTTTGATTATGGTGCATATCATGAAAGTATGAAATATGAATTGACTTTAAATAATGTAATTTCTACTACAGCAGATAAAAAAGCTTGATTGTGAGACTAATATAAACAGAAAATAAAGATAATTCAATCTGCAACTGGATGCTTGGGCATAATCATGACACATTTGAATCTATTAAATTATGGGAGTCATGCAGTTTTGCATCTGTGATTACATTCAGATGCTAAAAAAGGAAGCAGGGAGGAAAACAGTGGAAAAAAAAAAGAAAGGATTTAAGGTCTTTACATATGCAGAGGGTAAGGAAGGCTCTACAGAGCCTTGTGTTTCTGTCAGAAAAGAATTATTGCATGACAGCAGAGCGTAAACTGCAAGGTAAAAACCTTTAGATTTTTCAGCAAATGAGTACACAGTTGTATCTGTTTCTGATACTCAGAGCCAGACTTTCCTGTCACACAGTATTTTCTCTGAGCATATGTCAAGTGCTGCTAAAGGTATCATCATAGCTGACTGAAAAAATCTGCTTTGAAAGAAAAGCATCAAGTGTCTCATTCTTTGAAAACAGTATCACAACAAGGCTCCTACTTTTAACTTGCAAAAGATATGGCAGCTTCTATAAGCCAGAATAGGAAATGCACCATCTATCAAAGGCACAAAATTAAAGGGAGGTTGTATTTTGGATCTGTTCCTATGTTTCTGTAGAATATACATGTTCGTGTTTATTCTGATTTTTTATGCACCTAATTCTATCTAATTTTTGGTAACACAAAATTTTGAAGTTTTACTTTTGGGATTTTCTTTTCCTATTTATAGTTACACAGAGACGTTACAAAAATCACAATTAGAAACTCTTTTCATTATTTTATCTTTTCTTTTACTGATGAACTACACCGGCACATTAAAAAAAAGCCAAAAGTTACACAAGCCCCAGATCCCCTACTTGTCAACTGTTGCAGTGTTGTGTGTTTCAACATAGAATCATAGAATAGTTTGGGTTGGAAGGGACTTTAAAGATCGTCTAGTTTCAAAGCCCAGCCATAGGCAGGGGCACCTCCCACTAGACCAGCTTGCTTTAGGTGGTGTCCATACTGTAATCACAATCAGTTCAGTTGATCAATGAAAAGTTTATCTAATAAATGAAATGAATTGTATGACACATTTGTTTCCTTTCACAGTAATAAGTAAAATACATTTAGCAAAATGGTGGACCTGACCTAACACAAATAATAATGATGAATCCTGCAGAAAACCCATAAAATATAATTATTCTGGCTTTTACCAGCATATATAAAAAGCTTGAAAGATATTTCTTTGCTGAAGCAAGATGCTTCTGAGAACAAATATCAATAACTATCTTGAGATCTTTAGATAAGGCTTACCTCACATGTGAAATTGTAATTCCTCAGAAGTGTAGTTAGCAATACACTTCACCGTCTTGGTAGAACTACATTTGAGACCCAAACTTCTGAACAGGAATACATTACAATGGAGGACAGAGGTTGGGGTACAGTAGGAGATAAAAAATAGCACTGCAGAGACAGTATGGCATGTAGCTACAGTGTATGGTAAGCCTTGATATTATCAGGTGCAACACAGTAGCAGATTAGCAGGACATTTAAGAAAAAGGGGGAAGAAAAAAGGGGAGGAGAAACCCCCTAAATTTTTGAGTCAAACCAATCAAGAAAATGTATATTTTAAAAAATTTATAAGCTAGAAGTTGATGATAATTTTCTAAAGCACTCAGGCACATTGCCCTTTTATATTACTATGCTTTATGAATTATTAATACTGGCTGACAAAAAAGCCTAGGGGTGACAACAGAGCTGCAGTGTCAGTAATGCATTGTTATCTCACACTGTGTAAGTTCCTACTATAGATAGCTGGATTTTTCAAGTTTATATAATGTTACTGACTGCCAAAGATTTCATTAAGAGGTCTGATGAAAATATATGCTCTGTTGGTAAAATGCTAATCCCTGTTAAGTGAAAAAAAAAAAGGGTCAAATACTTAGATTGTCAGTTTTCTTCTCTATTGTTGTTCTTCAGATGCAGTTATATTTCTTCACCATAATTCACCTATTTTGAGTCAGATTGTGAAGCAGAAAAACAGCTTTCCAGCATCTATCAGAATGGAATTTCAGTAGAAAAGACAGGTGTTCTGCACAATTTTACATGGTTCTTGTTGCCAAGGAAACAATTTCTTTTGGTTTTGTAAGTCTTGGTAATGGCTGCCCTGGCTGCAAATCAGGCAGTATAGGACAAGGGAGGCTATTTATCTAATGTAATTATATACTTACTCTCACATTAAGGACAGAAAGATTTAGTAAAACTGAATTATGAAAACAGTGAAGATTGGAAAAACATTCTGAATATCATTTGAGGAATGTGTTGATAGAAGAGGCATTGGCATTAGCTTAAATCCAATCCTATCATTAGATTTAAGAGTCCACTTGAAAATATTATGTTCAAAAATGAAAAAAACCCCAACAAACCAACCCACCAAACACATAAAAAACACCAGATTTATGAAGAAAAAAGACACTCCATGGTGGCCACTCCAGAAAATAAAAAAATGAAAGCGGTTTAAAAACTTAATTTGTGTAATATGGATTATCATGTTTTCTGATTTTCAGTTCTCTCATTGTATTTAAAAGCACTTATATGAAATAAGCATTCTTGGTAGAAATTTTTGACTATGACAAACTTTTTTTTCATTGAAAAAAAGAAAAAATAATCAAAGATTTTCTAGTAGACTTTAAATCTTAAAATAATTGATAATCTATTTAACCTACTATTCCAAAGGAGTGATTCTTAGGTCTTTCTGAGAAGAAATGCCATCTAGAAGATGCTTAAGAGATGTTGTTTTCTTTTCTGATGGGGAAGTATCCAAGCTTCAATGTGTCTTCAAAAGAATAGTAATGGATCTAAACCAAGATTTCTCCTCAAAAATTAAAAAAAAACCCAAACAAACAAAGAGCAGAATTGTCATAGAGCAAAAAGGAAAAATGCACAAGTGACAGTAAGCCAGAGAAAGCAACTATTTATTTCAACTGGTTTTCTTCTATAGAAAAGATTCTCCTTTAGTATGATGAAGATCAGCAACCTGTAACCTTGAAAGGAATTTGTTTTTGCCATGTTCAGGAAAAGTGTTCTTTTTCCTCTATAGCCAAATGGAAGATCTGCTTTTTTGAATCTTCTGCTATAAATTTGCTGTCTAACAGCTCAAATCTAGAATAACACAGGTAATATGCCATTACTCACTGTTACTATTAAAATGAAAGGTTTACAGTATTGAGGGAAACCACTTGAGTATTGGAGGGCAAGACTAATAGAGAGCATGTCAGTTTAGAAGACCATCTGACTGATCTAAATCTTGATCAAGTATTCAGTTCTGCTTGTACAAAGTGAGCACACAGTATCTCTATTATTAGAAAATAATGCTGAGCTTCTTTCAAACTCAGGCTCAAAAAGAAAACAGACTATCTACACTTCTGTAAAACAACCTAATAAAGTAGAAAAAAATCTACATACGATTTTAAGGGATAGTTAAATAAAACAAACATAAAGTTACCTTCACTGTAATCATTATCTTCTTCTCTGTAGTACAAGACAATAAGGAAAAAAAACTACTGTAAATATTAAACAATTCTCAATGATAATGTGTTTTGAGCTAATAAATGTGGTTTATTATACTTTTTCCATCTGTCTACTAATTATTTTGGCCCTTAAAACAGCAGTAACACTGACATACTAAACCAATTAGACATCCAGCATACAGTCTCCCTCCACAATAAAAGATGCTTGACTTTCTGAGTAAGGTTTCATGTAAATATTTAAAGCATTATTTTCCTTTGGGTTTTTGTTTGTTCATTGTTGTTGATCTTTCTCACTTTATTACTATAGCAAACCTTAATTACAATGAGATACTTTTATACCTGAGACCTTTTAGATTATGGTGTATACTGGGATAAAAATTCAGTTCTTAAAACCCAGAGATTGGAACCAAGCTCTAAACTTCAACAGGCACAAGTTAATATGTTTTCTAGGGATCTGTGTTAATCCAACACATTTCCCCACTCATTGAATCAAATAGGACATGATGTTCACCTTCAGTGGAAAGAAATGGTCTTGCTTAGATAGGAACAAAGTTACTTCTTTGTGTTGACATCTTGTTACTGGATGTGGAAATATTAAATCTCACAATTCCATGACATGTCATACTATCTACTGACTCTTTTGAAGAGTTCCTCTGGACTGAATAGGATTCTGCTAGACTAAAGTAAGCGCCTTTGGTGCTTTTTTAAAAGTAAGTTTAAAAGTTTTTTTAAAAGTAAGCCTTTGGTGCTTTTTTAAAAAGGCTGAAACGCATTACTATCTTTTCTAATACGGGATTTGAAAAATACATCTGAATGTTTTTCTGCTCATTGTAGGCATGAGTAACATGAATAAGCTTTCTTGTAACACATAAGCCAGTTCAGTATGTCATATCTAATAGAATTCAATGTTCATATCTAATAGAATTCAAATCACTACTTCCAGGAATGGTCAGGACAGGAAGTTATATATAACCATCTATCTAGGTGCACCATTTAGCTTAAAGCCACTAGGTGTCAGCATATAAATATTCCTAACAAGTTTTATCCTCCAGAAAGAGTAGTTGGAAATAAGCAAGATTATAAGTGGTCGACCATGTCCATACAAAGCCATGGAAGAAAGCTCTACACTTATCAGGCTCACAGATAAATATTGAAATTATTAAGGATTTTTTTTTTCCACAGATTAATGGTTCTTGATTGGAAATTCTTCATTTGTAATAAAATGCACTGGGTACTCTAACTTTCACAGACCTTTAGGATTTGACTTAAAAATAAATGCTTTCCCAACCAAAACCTTCTGATATCAGAAGGTGGCCTTGTTGTCATGAGACACTTTCTCACACAGATTCTTCCTATCTGCATGTTCACTTAGCTATTTAGTCCTTACTAGAATTGCACAGTGGAATTCAAGTTATTCTCAAACAGCTGCTGTCATTGAGACCCTAATGTGGCCCCCCAGCCATGATGACATAATCTACTAGAAGTACAGAAATGAGGGTCAAATTTAAGTAATTTATCTCACTAACAGTTTGGTATTAAAGTAGACCTAATATCTCAAAAGAGCAGGATGCCCAAGGCAGGTCACACTGCTTTAACAAGCACAGTGAAACGACAGTGTACTTCAGTTGCTGTGGACTGGTACTTTTGTGCCACTGTGATGTTTCTGCTTAGGTGAAAGGGAAAGTTCATGTGTCTGACAGGGAGACTGTCTATGTGACCAAAACTGATTAGTACTCCTGACTTATCCCTAGCTCTTTCAGCTATTGACAGACTCCTGGCATGTCACCTCATATAATTCATTTAAGGCTCTTTTTTATGTTATTGTTCTAATAACTAGTACCATTTCCTTGAATTTACACAATGATGTTTATTGGATATACCATAACTGTCTAATGAAAATCATAGATACCCCTCAGAGAAATCGGAAAGCATCTAAGTCTTTTCATAGCTATTCAGTTATGATGAATGAAATATATAAATGACACAGTAGTATGAGAGTGATATAGACTTAATAGCCACACTGTTCTAGAGACATAAAGATTGTTACAGTGATGTTAAAAGCATTGGGTGTTTATTTTATTTCAACATTTTTCTTCCTAACTGCCCAGACTATGTGGCTAAGCATAGTGAAGACATTCTAAATGAAAACAGGGTGATCTACACTACAGATCAGCATAAATGTCAAAGTATAGAGGATGCTTTTAGGTAAAGAACAGGATGGTGATTGATGGAAAAAATAGGTAAAATAGACCCTGAATAAAGTCCAGCTCCTTGATTTAATCAGCTCTCACATATGGTAGGGATGTAAACTAGGCTACCTCCCAAAGCTGAAATAGTAAAGAAAGACACAGAGAAAGAGAGGCAGAGAAAGTGTGACAGTATATGCAGCTCTGACAGATAAAGAACATAATCAAGAAGTAGCTAACATCTCTGGCAGCTTGAAATGGAAATCAGACAGATACTCTCACTCATTTTGACCACAACTACCCATCAGTGTTGTGCCTCTTAAGTAATCTATTGTACATAGTAAATTTTCAGCATTAAGGGGAAGGTATTTAGTCCTCTATCCTCAGGAAATCAGGTTGTCCTGCTGTTCTCTGCCCTAAGAAGAGTTGCTTTACAGAGTGAAGCCATGACACTAGCACAAGTATTACAGATCTAAAGAAAAAATTTTAAAAGACAATTCAACTTGTCAGGTAATAAATTAGCTGCTTCTTTCCTAAAATGTTCTTCATAATTCCCCACCTTTAAACACAAACAGGCAATTTTTTTTGTTTTTGTTTTTTTTTTTCACCCAGGAGAAGTGCTAACAAACAGAAACTACTAAGTGTTCTGAAGAAGGCTCTTGATCTTCTTTCTGCTTCTACGTTGTAATGCTATGCAATTGTCCTTATGTAAATTTATTTACAGAAGTCTGAGAAGCTGTTCTGAAAAAAGTTTATGTATCAACAAATCAGGCCTACAAAAACACACATTGATTCCAAAGAAGTTTGTGGAGAGATCTCCTGACCCCAGGACTGCTGACTTCTGAAGGCAGCTGTTGGCATAGTGCATTGTGTACTTCAATGGAGTACGTGCAGGGTAGTTTCCCTGTCTCACATCTTTCAGCATAGCACCAAGACAGATGAGGGGAATTAGAAGATTCTCCAGTTCTTTCACAGTAAAAGTAGAGAGCTTGTGTAACATCCATTATCAGAATGACAGCACGTGCAGAGCTGTGAGGCTTGTAGAGTAACATCCTACAAGGGACAGGGGAGAGGAGAAAGGGAAGAGGGGAGGCTGTGAGTGGGGAGAGGAGCCTCCCGCTGCTCCAGCCACCGGCCTCACTAACAGGCTGCTGCCGCTGCAGCTGCCGGGGGTGCGGGGAAGGACAGGGAGGGCAGGAGCAGAGGAGGAGAGGACATTGACCCTCAGACATGCAGGTACCCACTAGTCTGCACTGGTCCCTGAGTTATTTATTTATTTGTCTGATTTATTTCAGCAATAAATATAAAAGGTAATTGATCAGAGCACCTGAAGTCACATTTTGGAGGATACATGCAAGGCAAAGCAGTATCATCACTTAGGTGTTGTTATTTAGTGCATGTTTTCTTTCCATCACTAAAACACAGTTTGCAGCATCTGCCTTTTCTTAAAAGTTTACCTGTATTCAAGGAAGATAAACTCATTTAGATAAACCTGTTTTAATGAGGACATTATAAATGCAGGTCAACATAGATCTTCCAGGAGCCTCATAGAGCTGGAGGTAATTGCCTAGAAAGCTCCGAATGCAGGTGCCTCTCTTTCTCACCTGCTGAGCATCTCACTGCCTTTCTGTCACCTCACTGCTCAGATCCTGGGCAGGGAGGCAGGAGTGCAAGTGGTGCTGACTAAAGAAGGCGATCTCTTCTGCTAAGGGACAAGGGCTACTTCTGTCCTCTCCATCCCCTCTGGAAAATTCAGTCCAGAGAAGGAGATAGATGACTGCACCTTGACTTGAAGTACAATCTGAGCACAGCAGTGATGGTATGAGTGTGTTATTCAAACAATCAGGTGAGTCTGGCAGGGATATTTTTAGCTCCAATTATTTTGCAATTTAACTCTTAGAGCTTAACAATCCGGAGTGATGCTGTTTCTCAAATCACAAGTAGATAGTATTAAAGGTATATCTTATTTATTATAAAAACCCAAACATCTGTACATCTTGGATTGGTACATTTCCTTAGAATGGTGCCATAGTTCTTTATCAAAGGCTGCACTTCAAGATTGAGGGTTACTGTTGATTCACAGAGCTGTTAGCTCTTTATGTAAGAATAAGAGATGTCTGAAGTGTAATAGTCCAACTGTTCAGTAGGTCCCCTTTTGCTTCTAAGCAGTAATAACACTGTTCTTTCTGCTCTGATCTGGACTGAGAAACCCCCAGACTGGAAGTGTCCTCAATTGTGCCATGAAAAAAAAAGATGCACTTGGCATAAAAAACCCTAGCATCTAAGTAGCTGTGGGCAGTAGCCAGGTGTCCTGTGGGAGGAATTAAGAGAATACTCACACCAGTAATCACATGTAGTGCTGACCTTTAGGCATAGTGCAAGCCACCTTACTTTCCTTATGTATTGGCCCATGGGGAGTGAGAAGAGAACTGTTTGCATTCGGCAATTGTTTTTTTCTTTCTGACAGGTATAAATGTCAGAAGATTTCTGTTTAGCTTTGGAGACCATTTAATGTCACCATTATTTTGGTGACTAACAAATATGCATCTATAAGCATGATGCAGTAGCCCTCTAAAGGATAATACGAGTGGGGAGGCAATTGTATGAAAATGTCTTCATGCTGACAACTTCAGTCAGTGAGGCTTCCTGATTAAAACCCCCTCCAAAAAATGCCTCATGCTGTTGGCAAAGTAGCCCTATCTTCCAAAAAGTTCAGAAACTACCTGGAGGGACTTCTAAATTTGGTGCCTTTTATCCACCAATGCCCTAACCCAGGTAATGTGTCCAAGTTGTGGGAACTGGCTTTTTCATTCAGGAGATATCTTCAGGGGACATGTCTGAGGTTAATAAATCTGTCTGTTGCTGAGATGCTAAGTGGTGGCCATAGTTCTTCCTCTAGAACACTTTATCAAACTGCTGACCTTTTGTATTGTGGAGCCTCACAACAGCAGCACAAGCCCTTTGGATCAAATTCTGGATGAGCATAATTTTCTCTTAGCAGGGTTGCAAGGAAACTGTCTGCCACAGACAGCAGTTTTAGAATGTGTGATTACACCTGTCTGCCATAGCCCATATTGCCTCTGTAAGACAGATTATTTTAAACTTGCATATTATTATTACTATAATTTCACAAAAATGAGGAGTGAAATATATTTAATGTGTCTTTCTTGAATCTTGTCTTGATGTAGCTGAGACAGCCTACACTGACCACCTCAAAAATTTATACTGAATTAATTTCTGCTATCATTTAAGAAGCCTGTTTAGGTTTCTATCCTGAAAACATATATCAAACACTGTTGGAGTAATATGAATCTCTTCCATGTTACTTGTTAACTCTTGGCTTGGATCTTTGTCCCTTCTGTCTCTTTTTTCATGTGAACTTTAAAAATATTAGTACAGTGTTTATAATTTACATTTTCTGTTTTTACATTACACAAAATGTGAGTACCTCATAAATATAATGATCAATTATATATATACAGCTATTTGGAGGGGAAGAAGTTACTTTTCTAAAAGAAACTCAAAATGATAGGACTTTAATACTAAAGGAATAAATGAAAACATCTTCATCTGTAATTTCATTGCAGGAAATACAGTTACCACTTAATTATTAAAGCTCAGTTTCAAACCTGACATAACCAGATAAGCAAGCAGTACATAATCAAGAAAATAAAGGGAGAAAAGGAACTGAGACACCCTTTCCCTCTTAGTGCTTGTCAGATTGGACAAATACTTTAATTTCAAAGCTAGAAGCATACTTACTTATTTTTATCATTGCAGGTTTACACACTACAACAAAGGTATCTGGTAAAAGGTGCTTCTCCAAAACTCATTGCAGATGATGACAAGATACTCAAACAATTTTTTTTTTTTAAGAAACAGTCACTCAGGCAACAGTATATTTGTGGCTTAAAAAGCAATTATCAAGTAAATTAAGGTATATGTAATCATAGTTGTTTCTTCTAATAGTATTTTCAAGTCAATAAAGAAAAATCCATATAATATTTGTTAATAAAATGTCACCAGTAACATAAGTGTGACCATATGCAATAACAAAGCGTAGAAGAGAAAACCTGTGATATTGCTGTCATGATTAGAGGTGATTGAACAGATTAATGCATTTTTTTCAAGAGAATAATTTTAAATTTGATTGCTAATTTCACATCACATTTATATCACTGCTGTTTGCTTTCCTTGAAACTTCAAACTTAGTCAGCTGAAATAGTGAATATAAATCTACTCAAAGATACTTAAGCATTCATTTGATAAAAGCAAAATTCAATATTTAATATGGCAGTGTGACAACTATACAGGGTGACTGTCCACATAGAAAAAAATATAAACTACCTCACAATTTACAAAATCAATTATCAAACAGCTTCTGGCAGTTGCCTCAATAGAGAAAGCCTCTGTTGATTATGTACTGCCCTTTTTGTGGTCCCAAATAGTCTTATTAAGCAGGCATTTAACCAACAGCATGTGGAGCTGCAGTGAGATGCTTTTGCATACTATGCCAGTCCCATACACACTGTGCAAGGCCTTTTCCCCCTCCACTTCTGGGCAATATGTTACAGGGCTGCTACATACTTCCTTGCTTTTTGACTTCTTTCCTTCCAGTTGACAAAATGAATCATAGCCATTGGTCACCCCCAGCAACTATCAGAACTCAGGCTTGTTTATTTATGTTTTGTGCTCCTCATCTCTTTACTACTGTTTTGGGTTTTTTTAATGTTTATTAATAATCAAAGAAACACTTCGAAAGCAAGTACAGAACAAATGATGTTTCAGTTCTGATTATCTGCCATGAAGTATTCACAGGGCACTCCAAAAGGAGAAATATTTCCTAATTAAAATTAAGAGGTTTTTGCTTTCACTCCAGGCAATTACATTTAACATTTGCATGCATATGATTCCATGGGAAACAAAACCCAGGAAGTGGCTGCTTGAGTGTCTATTAATTAAAAAGTCCAACACTTCACTGGTTATACTAGCTGGCCTTTCATACAGTCTCTAGGTTAATAATTGAATTAAATGTGCACAAAACAATACCGATGAAGGGCTGCTTATAAAGAACTGATTTCTATTCATAGTAATAATCTGATTTTTTTTTTTAATTTCCATTAATAAAGATGTATAATTCAAAGGCGAATATGATTCCAGAATAAAATAAATATCATATCAATGAAGTGCTCATCATGTGCACACAGCGACAGTAGGACTTTGTAACCTGCTCTTTGTAGTGGGTTTTTCTGTGATTGCTAGCCTAAATAATGGACCAAAGATAGGACCCATTATAAATATCTACATATATATAAAAATATATTTACTTTAGGAAAAATTGTGCTGTAAAAGAAAATGGGAAGTTGTTGAGGAAAATACTGTCATCCACTACTCAACCTGCAGTTATCTCTAGATACACAACAAGTTCAGCTAAACCCTGTGAAACAGGAGTGCAGAGCCAAGGTCCATTAGTGTATCTGGATCAATGTAAAGGAAAAGAAACATGGGCTTCATTTCACTCCAACACTCTTGAAGATGACCTGCTGAAGATTTATCAGTTTTATAAAGGAGGATTTTACCTCCTCCCCTTTATTTTCTCGAAAATGGTACAAAGAAAAATATATCAAAAAGCCTAAAGGGAAAAAAAGTACCATTTGAAGACTCCAGGCCATTCTTACTTCTGGTTCCTCTCAATAAAAGGAAACTAATCAATGGCTGATTTGTAAGGCTATGGTCTTTTTAAGTGTATATTTTCACAGTATGACAAAGCTTTAAGCTTTTTGTAGTACTGCACTGCTCCTCCAGTGTGCTATATGTTTTGAAAAGGATGTTTTCTACAAGTTTACTTGCTACTTAAATTTACTAGGCAGCATTTTTTTCTGTTGTTGTTCATTTGACACTGGTGCTGTAAAATTAACCATACTGCCTTTGGCAGAGAAAAAAAACCCCAATTCTGGCTCATTAGGTGAAATGAGGAAGGACTGATGATGGGGTCAAAGAGAAATGTACAAATGAGAAGTGTGGAGAGAAAAATCACAGTCAGAAAAGGCAGCTGGAATGAGAAAGTCGTGATAGAAAGAGGTGTGTGCAGTTAAACAAAATGAATGCAAGATAAATGGAATGTGTAGAAGCAGAAGAAGAAAAAGCTAGAGGTGTTTGGCTGAGTCAAATATGGAGCAGGTCAGTAGTTATTTTAAGCTACTGAAATTCCAACAATTCAGTAAACTGTACACTGCTGTGAGAAAATCCAAGTCTATTTCATATTTTCTCTCACCATATATTTATTACTTGGCATATTATTCAAATAAGTAGGAGAATAACAGGGACCTATCAAAGAGAACTCAATGAATTTCAAAGATGTTTGGTGTAAACATTGGCTTTGTACTCTAACTTCTATTTTGGAATAAAACTTCAGACAAACAGTTAGTTATAGGCAGAAAGCACAAAACACTAATAGTTCTGCTACTCTTAGACTTTTAATATTGTTTCTATGTCTGACCAAATCCTGGTTTAGATTTGCTGTAGATAGAGCTTTCAATTCCCTTTTTTTTTTTTTTTTCAGTTCTTTTCCCTGAACTAAAAAGCAGCAAGTCCAAATTAGAGCAGAAACGAGGTAATAGGTCAAATTTCATTAAAAAAATCAGAAATAATAGCTTCCAGAAGTCATATCCTGATCCATCTGTAAGTATATCCACAGTAGTATGGTATTCTTGGGTTTAAACAAGCACTTGAGACTGAAATCAGGTTTTAGAGGATAGTAACATTAAGCTGAATTTCTATAGTAAAAAGCCAAATATTATTACATAAAATTTGCTGGCTTTTTAAGCAAGCATTGTTAGAAAGTTTGTTTGTATGTTTGTTTTCTTAATAGTTGCAATAAAAAGCAAATATCCTGCGTCGACATAATATTAAGGAACTCTCTACACATCACTGTTGAATAGCACTCATACTCTTGTTCAGTTTAATTTCAACTTTACATCTGTCAATAGGAAATCAGCATGGGATGTCAAAAAATAAAACCTGATTGATATTTTTTATATTAGATCATATGTATTATGTTCAAATTTCAAGTGTAAGAAAAGTACTGGAAACTCTCCATAATATTTTAATAGGTTTGTAGTTTTGGAGTTCTTCAAAGATTCCACTAGCAGGCTTCAGATAAACTAATGACACATGCTGCAAAACAAAATGTATAGAGACATAGAAGAAGTGATAGTCTTTAAAGATTTTGAATTGTCATAATTCTTAAAAGGGATTTTTTAAAAACTGGATCAAAGCACTGAGTAACTGTCTCTGTGAGATTACAAGAAGATGAAAGAAATCATGTTTGAAAGGACTACCTTTCAAGTTACTGTGACCAGACTGATCCAAAACCCTTCTGAAATAGCTTTCAGGGACTATAAAACACATCAGTGTTTCTGTTTCAGAAATAAAAACTAAATACATCTCTAAATTCATTTAGAATCAGTTTAGATGTGATCATCATAATATTAATGTCTGTAAATACCTTTGATGGCTTTATGCTACAGAAAGTGATACTGCACGTTTGGTGTTCATTATGTATGTTCATGTCCAGTGTTGACATACACATTCCCTAGCTGTTCATGCTGTGGGAGTATAAGGGAAAATGTACTGTCTATTATCTTCTGATTCTGGGGAGAAAAAATATCTTGACCACTGCACCTTACAGAAAGTAACATAATTCAATTATACGTCAATATACACACATGCTTACCTGCACACATACATTTCTTCCAGAGCATGTCCAAGACAAGGCTTTCTCACTACTCTTGTACCTTTGTTTATTACTGGGCTTTTCCTCTAATTTGTCATTTTATGCAAATCTTCTCTACCACTTTCCCCTTTTTACTGGCAACAAATATCACCAGAAACAGAAACCCCAGACTAAAATTTACCTGCATCCTTGTTTATAAGAGCTAGTATTTTCAAAGATGCCATGACGATTTAGGCGCCTTGACCCTCTGTATGTTAAAAGGTGATTGAGTTTCACCTCCTTTAAACAGTTGTGCCAGTCCCTCAATATATTATATTTGGTGAATACTGATAATTTACTATATATATAGCAAAGGGGGGGATAGGAGATACCTACTGTTACTTCTTGTTCTCTAATTTTAATCCTGGTTACACTAAACCATAACTGGAGCCTACCTGTCAGCATCTTTTAACTGCCATTCAAGTCTTCCCCCTGCTTTCTCAAGTAAATGAAAACCATGTTTTCTTAGACCAACACGGCACATAAAAATACCCATAAAATCTAAAGACAGCAGAATTACTCTTTTTTTATAGTTTTCTTGTCCAGTTGTTGTGTAGAGAATAAAAATTATGAGGAGGAACTATTTATTGTGTAAGTAATACTATCTTCCATGCTCCAAGTTCCTTTTTGACCATTCTTCAAGTTACTACATTGGGGTTTTTTTCTTCTTTCCTTTTCCTGATATCATTCTACTTGTGCAACATTTAGCAAGGTGCTTCATTTTTTAGCTATTCCTTTTAGCTTCTTTATTCCTGTTTAGGTCTGCAACACTTACAATTCTAAGTGGTATCTACTCTACCTGAAAAAAATGAAGATAATGTTGGTTGTTTTTTAAAGGATGATATTTATTATATCAAACAGGAAGCATGGCATGCAATCAGGCTGGCAAGGATAAAAAACACTATCAGGCTGTGGTACCATAAATGGAGCAAAGATTTTAGTCAATTTAGACTAGCAGAGCTCAATTTTCCTAATTAACATCTACTGGGACAGCAAACTGTGGCTTAAAAACAGAGACCTGCCTTTCTATGTTCAGAGAAAAAATATATTTCAACATGTTTCTATGTATCATTAAGCATCACATGACATCTTGCTAGGCCTGAAGCAAAATAATCAACAATATATTTGAAATATTTCTCTCTAATTTCTGTGTTCAGCAGTTTTTAGACATCAAAGACCTGCACAAAATTGAAGGTGGTAATGTGAAAGAAGCTGCAAGTTAGTGTTTAATTACATTAAATTGATTAGAAAGAAGTAAGCTCTTGATTGGAAGCACATTAAGTTCTGTCTGTACACCATACATGCTACTTTGTGATTGAATATAACTTGTTAAAACATGACAAAAATAATTATATGAAAACTAACTCAAAATTTAAAGTATATGGGCCAAGGACTACTCAGCTATTTCACGGATACATTCAATTTGGCAAAAGAAAGTAATTCTCTGGTCTTTTTACAGGAAAAAAATACATCCCGTCATAGCCAGTGAAAATAAAAGTATTTCTTCTTGTCATGAGCATGAACTGGAATTATTTTCCATTCCTTCTAACTGCTCTTGAAAACTGCTTCTGAAAAAGCCTTCTTTTGGCTATAACAGACACCTAAGTTGTGACTTTACATATACACAAATAATTTCATGAAGCATACACTTTCTTGTTCTATATATATTATATATGTAAATTGGTGAGTTTCACAGAGACATAGCATTTCACAGATTCAATCAGAGATGATGCATTGTTCAATACCAAAAATACGGCACTTCAGTTAAAAGCAGAAGTAGATCTGACCTTAGAGGTGTGGCACACTTTAATGAACCTCAGCAAATCATTTATGCTTTGTATTCCTCAGTTTATCCAAAGGTTAAATAACACAATAAATGCATATATACTTTGGAGGGATGAGATTGCATTTTTTTAATATCTGCAAAGGGTATGTTGCTTGGAAAAGAGCTAGAATGAGGCAAGTAACATGACTGGTTATTTCAGTATTTTCTCGTGAACATCAGTGTATTTCTTAGTTATTACATTACATTAGGCTAATAAATCTAGTAATGATTTCAGAGAACTACCACTATTTTTCAGTTTTACCCAAGAACAGTCTGCCCAATATTCAAGAAAATATAGGATTCATCTTATACTTTATGCCACAAGGTTTTCATCTCAAAGTAGCCTCTATTTGAGTGATGAAGAAAATATGTCAATATGTTCCATTTAATTTGTGAGACTAGTAGATGCAGACATTTGTGTACTATCATCTCTCTAGACAACTCAGAAAAGGAAATTTTGGACCAGTCCACCAAATCTCGGAGTGGAAGCAACTCATCTTATTATTTTTATATTATGGTTTGTAATATAATGACAGGAATAATCTTTATTGCATTGTTCCTTACTTGGTATGAAATGACTTTCTGGACTGATCAAACCATGGTGCTTAGTCAGATTCAGCAGCTGTTCACAGCTTAAAATACTACAAAGCAATAAAGTTTATTTGATTAATTAAGCTTAAACCTCAGTTGTCA
The DNA here is from genome assembly GCA_024611195.1 of Ceyx melanurus. NCBI lineage: Eukaryota > Metazoa > Chordata > Aves > Coraciiformes > Alcedinidae > Ceyx > Ceyx melanurus. The sequence continues at coordinate 27,555 of JANHGL010010264.1, forward strand.
TTTTAACAGGCAGCAGCCTGACTAGCTTTTGGGTACTCAGAGGACCAGTGAGGAAGCAAATGACATTGCTCTTCTCTCAAGGATGGTTGATCTAGGGAGTGTTTGTAGACACTGAAAAGTGAAAAACAAAAGGCCTCTTCTGGGAAACAATCAGGAGTCTTGTTTTCTATTTTTTTAACCTGAATTACTGATTTTATATGAACACAGATGCTGTACTTTTATATCAGTTTTGTTTCAGACTGACCAGTATACATAAGGTAATCAAAAAACCTGAGGACAGATCTCTGATTAGAACCTACTGCATTGTTGAGTTGAATTTACCCTGGTCAAAGTTCTGACCCCATGGGGCTTTTTTCTTTATTTCCTGCCTCTGGTATTCGTTGTCAGCAGTTCTAATAAGCAGGCACGGGTGTAGTTTACCTGACAAGCTGCTTTCCAACTCCAGAAAGCATTGGGTTTATGCATAATAGTCTTGGGATTTTCCCTGAAGCCTACCCATCAGGAGCTCCTGGGATTTCAAATGGTTTAGATGTGCTGAAGTGGGGTTACACCTTTAGCTAACAAGTTTGAAGACAAAAAAATAATTTGTCCCTTCAGTAAATTGACTGTGCTGAAAACTACTACCTTGATTTTGAGAACTGTTAATTTTTTTTAAGAACTAATTAGAAATGCAACCTAATCTCTTCTATTACTTCTGCCTCTCATAAAAACTCCTTTAAAATTAAAATATTGTATTTGCAGGAATACCCCCTTCTGTTTAATATTCAAATCAAGTAATACACTTTCCAATTTTAATACTTGAACTATTTTGACCTCTACATATTACAATAGAACAATTTTCATTTATGATAAAACTGATTAGAGCATGGAGAAGTATTAAACAGAAAAGAAAATGTACTCAGGAAGCACGACCTTAAAATTGATAAAAATCTATAGAAAATTTATATAGTGAATCTGTTATCCAGCTTCCCAATTATCTAAATCAATATGATTTTGTTTATTTCGCTGAAGCACTGAAAAATTCAGTAAGGCCTTACCATTAACTGAGGATCTATCTGTCTGAAGCACTGATGTTTTATTTGTTATCATAGTACCCATAATATGTCACATATTTTTTCTGTTGAACATCCAGTGTGGCAAAGTACTTCTTTTTTTTCTGTCAAGACATTTACATGTCTGAAAGTTCAGTCAGTCAGTTAATAGCATTCTCTGAAGCTGAGAAAATATCTTAGTATCTTTAAATGTGTGGCCTTAATTTCATTCATTCATTCATTCATTCATTCATTCATTCATTCATTCATAAATCAAAATTCAGCATGCCTAAATAAAACACCTTTGACATAGAGAGAAAACTGTAAATAGCTACAGAACTAATAATGTGCAAAATACAACAGTAGATTTTAGGCATGCTTTGGTTTTGTTTCAATAAATTAAAATCTAAAGATTCATAGATATTAGGGGTTGGAAGAAACCTAGAAGATCATCTAGTCCAATCCCCCTGCCTGAGCAGGATCACCTAGACCAAGTCACTCAGGAACAGATCCAGGCGGGTCTTAAATGTCTCCAGAGATGGAGACTCCACAACCTTCCTGGGCAGCCAGTTCCAGAGCTGTCACCCTTACTAAGAAAAAGTTCTTCCTTGTGTTGACCTTAAACCTCTTGTACTCCAACTTGCACCCATTGCCTTTCATCCTGTCACTGGATGACATTGAGAAAAGTCTGGCTCCATCCTCTCTACACTCACCCTTAACATATTGATAGACATTAATAAGGACCCCCCTCAGTCTCCTCTTCTCCAGGCTCAAGAGCCCCAACTCTCTCAGCCTCTCCTCATAAGGAGATGCTCCACTCCTTTAATCATCTTGGTGGCCCTGCGCTGGATTCTCTCCAGTATCTCTGTCTTTTCTGAACTGGGGTGTCCAAAACTGGGCACAGTACTCGAGGTGGGGTCTCACCAGTGCAGAGTAGAGAGGGAGGAGAAGCTCCCTTGACCTGCTGGCCACACTTCTCCTAATGCATCCCAGGATGCCATTGGCCTTCTTGGCCAGTGCAAGGGCACATTGTTGGCTCATGGTCATCCCCCTGTCC
>JANHGL010010266.1:0-17601 GCA_024611195.1 Ceyx melanurus
CCCAGCCCCGCTGCCCGCCCACACCCCCCCGCCCGGCTCCGCATCCCGCCGCTGCCTCCTCGCCTCCCAGCATGGTCATCAAGGTCTACATCGCCTCCTCCTCCGGCTCCACGGCGGTAAGGGGAGCCCGGGGAAAGTTGTGCGGGGCGGGGGGCCGGGTGCGGGCTCCCCTCGGGGGTCCCCTCGCCCCAGCTCGGAGGTGGGGGGGAGACGGTTTCACACCCCTGGTCCCGCCCCGGGAATGCCAAACCAACACTGTTTATGGGTTTTTGTTGTGTTGCGCTCGAAGTTTATTTCTAAATGGTGTCACCCACCGTGTCAGTGTGAGGTTTTGATGAGTTTATTCCTCTTTCTTTGGAGTCATTAATGGTGGGAGGCTTGTGTGGATAGCTGCAGCTTCTCTCCGTGTGGGAATAGACTGGCTTTGCTTCTGATGGCCCCAGGGCGTTGCAGGCAGAGCTTGGTCAGAAGACTGTGTTTTCCCAAAGGAAAATAAGCAAACAGAAATACCGTGGGTTTGTGCCTAGACTCAGCACACAGCTCTGAGCCCGTGCACAAGATCGACTGGTTTCTGCTTGATCTGTGTGAAAGATGCTCTAAAATCCAGGGGGTTTTGTTGCACTTCAGTGCGACCGTGCTGGAGAACCACCACATGCCAGACTTGGAAAATGCCAGCTGTGGCAGTTAATGAGCAGTGACTTTTACTGCAAATAGATGGACTGAGCTATGGATCTGGGATGACCCTTCCCGTCACCGTTAGGCTGTGTACTTCAGGTTCCCAAACTTCCAGAGGACAGTGATGATGTGCAGAAGATCAGAAAAACCCTCACTGGATTCTCCTTCTCCACTTGAGTGCAGTCACTGACCCACAGTCTCCAGCAGATAAAACACCACGTTGGTAAGCTGTGGCAGTGTAACCCCTCATTTAGCTCTGACACAGCCGAGCTCTGTTGTGATGGAGCCCAAGCTCTGTTGTGATGGAGCCCAGATGGCACAGGGGTGTGTGCCTTGGGTGTCCCTGCTGTCCCTCTTCCCCTGGCACTGCTGTTAATCGTGAGATCGATGCCGACACCGACGGGCTGGTGCTGATTGTGAAAAGCAGATCATTAACTGAGGCTGATCTGGAGGGCGTCTTGGAATCCTGAGGAGTTCATTCATAAACAGGGTCCAGAGGGATTTCTGCTGGGTTTATTAGCAAATTATCATCTGGAAGGAAAGAAACAGTCATTAGCAAACTGGAAAAGTAACTCCTTTTTAGCACAGCTCTTAATAGGTTTCAAGTTGACTGCTTTGGTTGCCATAGATTTTTATCAGTGACCTCTTAATGGCACTTATTGATTTCCATCAGTGTGGTGATACTGAGCTCCAGGGGTACAACCATTGATCTCAATCCTGACTATGGTTTTCCTGGTTTTAAATAAGGTTTTAAATTATTAGCTAAGTGATGTTGTCTCATCCGGGTGTGGATTGTACCCGTTATGAGACTCACTTCTGACTTACTGCTGCCTTTTAGGCTCTTTTGTGAGTCCTTGACTGTGGAATTTGAAAGTAGTGTTGGCGTAGCCAGTTTTAGTGGAATTGGAGTGTAACATGCACATAATTGCCAGTTCTATGACGTGTGTGTGTATATATATCTACGTATACACTCATGCCTAAGTCTAAAACTAGCTCAGCTCAAGTAATCTTGTGGTAATGAGCAGAACTTGCACGTTCTTGGTTTGCTGAGTACACCGAGGGTGTTTCTGTTGGCAAGGAGCAGCCGAGTACCTCACTGGGTGGCTGTTTTCTTTCCAGTATAAGAATTTTAATCGATCTTTCAGCCTAAAATAAGACAGAGGGGCACCTATCAGGAGGGAAATGCACTCGATGGGAGTGAGTCGTTTAAGCCTTTGGTGAGACAGGCCTGGCTCAGAGGACCAGAGGAGCCTTTCTGGGTGCTGAATTTGAAATAACCCACTCTGAGAATGGAAAATCCACATCAGAGGAGGTTGCAGAGAGATGGAACAGAGTCAAGGCTGTTTCCAGCAAAGGAGCTCAACATCAGCACTGTGAGGGCTCTCTGCTAGGTTGGCTTCGTACTGCTAGTGGTGCCCAGCACTGTGGTATTTTGCTTTTTAAAAGGCTAATTTCCTTGAAGCAAACCAGAAATAAGTATAACATCTCCTTCCTAGAAAATGACTGCCCCATTTCTGTCACTTAGTGAAGCTTTTGAGTCTCTGGAAACCTCTGTCTTCTGCTGAAGGGAAAAGGGGTTGAGATGGTTTCACACCTCACAGCCTGGGGCTGTGAGTCTTGGAGAGCACCCAAATTTTGTGGTCTTTTGTTGGCAAAGTCATGTTTGTTGTGCGGTATAATTTGCCACATCACAGTGTATAAAACGTTTCCCCAAGGCACTGAGGAAATGAGTGTTTTATGGGTGTTTGGGGGAATTTCTGGTGAATTCACCAGTGTGACTGCTGAGCTGCCCCGAGATGAGTTGGTGCCCAGAGTTATCTTTGGTGTGTTTCATTGGCTGCAAAGTCCTGTGTTTGTTCTCAGCTTCCCTTTGTGCTCTGGGTGGGAAAGGTGACTTTGGTTCGGGGTCGTTCTTGCCATGGTTTTCATAAGCAGAGATAACTAAATGTACTAGAGGTCTATAAAGCCAAAATATGATGATTGCAGCCTTGGTCTGGCCTCCTATTAAAATTCCACTCCAGAAATCCCGATGTAATAATTCCAGCACCAGCTCCCTTCCCTATCTGGAAGCGGGGAAAGGTGCCCTTTGTCTGGAATCACTCTGCCTGTGACTGTCGTGCTGGTGACTCACGGGCCGGGGCAAGGTGTGGGATTGTGATGCTGCAGATGAGCTGGAGACACCAAAGGTGGGAATGTGCACGTGCAGGAGGAGGGAGGAGATTGGATTGCCCGAGTCCAGCCTGGCATTTTCTCCGTTAGCCTTTAGGTAGCTGGTTGGGTTTGGGCAGGAGGCTGCCCCGGCTTTCCCGCGGCGCCGCAGGCATCTTCCCAAAGGCATTTGGCTTCCCACTTTTATTGATCTCCTGTGGAAAGGGGCCAGCTGCTGAAATTCTTCTGCATCTCATGAGCGTGCATGTGTTGCCAACAACTGCACCGGGCTTGTCGACGGACTTTGTCCCAGAGGATTGTGTTTGTTCATCTGACGTCCCCTTCGCCAGCTCCAGGGTGATGGATGAAACCTGGAAGCTGTGGAAGTTGGAGTTGGGTGGGCTGAGCTCTCTGCCACTTGACAGCAACCGCTGCATGGAGCTGCTGGTGTCCAGACTGCTCCTTGGAGCCAGTCCCTTGATGTTTGTGGTCTGCAGCCCATGCTTTCAGCACTCCAGGCTCTCCCCCCATGCTTGTTTTGATGGCTGCGTGGGTGGTTTTCCTTCCTCGCCTCCTACCGCCACTGCAGACACGGCACGAACGAGATCAGCTCCAGATTTGGTGTCAGACTTGCTGCTGTTTAGGGATGGCTTTGGAGAGGAAAGGAAATTTGAGTTTATTTCTTCATTCGCAAAGTTAGGGATGGGGAGGGGTCATGTTTTTCTTGTATTGTTTTCTTGCTCGGAAAAGCATCGAGGTCGTCTCCCCACCCACCAGGAAATGAAAAGTGCCCTGTGGTCTGGACAGCTAAGGTTTGCTTGCAATTCCTCTTTTCCCTTGCAATTCCTCTTTTCCTTTCCCCCACATAACCCAGTAAGGCACTTTCTGGTGCTGCTGGGCACACAGAGCCAGTGGCAAGTGGAGTGCTGCGGGTGGCAACTTGGGAGCAGCTCGGGAGGCGAGCGACAGCAAACACACAGAGCCGTTTGCAGCCACCAGCTCTCATCCCTGTTCCACAGCTCAGAGCTTTGGGAGCCTGGTGGAGCTGCTTCATCCTTCTGGTGCTGTTGGTGGTTTTATCAGGGCGTGCAGTGAGCACTGGCACCTTCCAGGGTGCAGACGTGCTGCCTCAGCCGGGCTGCGTGTGGTCGCGCCTGTCGCTCCGGAAGCCCCGAGGGCTGGAGCTGCTGCTGAGCTTCCTTTGGTCCCAGTGGCCCTGAGATGAAACTGCTGAGAAGAACAGTTTAAAAACAGTCTTGTAAGATGGTGCAAGCTTAGCTAAGCCAACCTGCTCTTGGGGAAATAAGCTGCATCTGTAGTTCTAAAAGCAATCTCATAGGCATATAGATATTTTTGTCTATGTAATGTGGGTGAAAACCAACTTGTTAAGCTTGGTATTGATTTCAAACCCCTCTCTTGGGTAAATACAATATGCATCGAGTACTTTCTTGGTGTTACCCAAACTTAATTTCTCTCAGTAAAATGATATCACTTGTCCCAGACTGGAGCCCTCAGGGTGGAAGTCAAAATACATAACAGGAATTCTGAAAGGCAGGCAGCTGAGATGGGTTCCATCTGCCTCCTGGGGTGGTTTCTTTAAAAGCCATTGTTCCAAACTCTAGATAAGTCAAATATTTTTCATACAATATTCCATTCCATTTTTTAATAGAGCCAGGGATTAAATTGGCTGCAGTTGTTGCAATAGTTTTAATATATAAAAATACCCCCCTCCCCCCCATTTTACCGCGCTTAAATAAAACCAGTTTTCTGGCAGCATGAGAAAGATGGGAAATGATACTCCTCAGTTAAGGCTGGGAAAGGCTTTTTGCTGAGAACATCCATACGTTGTATACACAGGTATGGCACTGTGTATTTTGAGATGTTCTGTCAGGATTCTGTCTCACACTCCTTGGGGGTAAAGGTTGGTATTTGGTAAGAAGCTGAACGCTCTCAGCTTGCACTGGCTTTGCTTGAACTGTAGCACTTCTGGAGATACAATCCACACAGTGTCACATCAGTTCTGAGCACCAGTGCTTCTTTAATGTATTTCTAAAGCTAAGCAAGGAACTTTTCTTGTCCAGAGGCATCAGAGTTCCTCTCAGACAGTTCCTATAGAAGCCAGTGAATTGGCACGTGTGTGAGGAGCAGAGGATGCCAAAACCAAGAGTCTCTGTGAGGTTATTCTTATTCCTCCCAGAAGAGGAGGAGCTGGGGAGAGAGGAAACAAAACTAAACAAACATTGATAGGTTTCATCTGTTCAAGCTCAAAACAAGACTAAAATATCCCCCTCTATGATAAAAAGAAAAGCTAAGAATGTGTCCTTGTCCTAGCCAGAGGTAGGTGAGTTCTGCCTTACTTAGCTGTTCTTTGTGTTCCCCAACCTTGAGCTGCTGCCCTGGAACAGCTGATCTTAGTTCCTGGCACTCATAGTGATCTGGAACCCAAACCAACTCCTCAACTTATCTCAGTATTATGCTATTCAAGAATGTTTCTACTCAAACACAAAAATACCATGTTCAACAACATTTGTTTAACCCCAAGCCACATTCAGGAGAGACTTGCAGCTCATGACTGAAGTCCTTTTGTTGCTCAGGTATTTAATCAAGCCTGAAGGAGTTTTAACTAATGCCTATCTACTGATATGTGTCCCAGAAAGAAACCCCTGTCCAGGAGCATGGCCTTGCCAGGACAGCACCTGCAGCTGACTGGGGCAATCCCAGCACTGGTCCAGGCTGGGCAGGGACTGGTTGAGAGCAGCCCTGGAGAGAAGGGCTTGGGGGTGCTGGGGGGTGAGAAGCTCACCAGGAGCCCTCGGGGAGCTCTGCTGCTCAGAAAGCTGCAGCCAGAGCAGCATGGCCAGCAGATCAAGGGAGGGGATTCTCCCCCTCTGCTCCACTCTGGGGACACCCCCCCCGGAGCTGCATCCAGCACTGGAGCCCCCAGGACAGGAAAGATCAGGAGGTGCTGGAGCGTGTCCAGGGAAGGGCCACATGGATGTCCAGAGGCTGGAGCAGCTCCTGTGAGGACAGGCTGAGAGAGTTGGGCTTGTTCAGCCTGGAGAAGGCTCTGGAGAGAACTTCTTGTGGCTTCCAGGATGTCAGGGGGCTCCAGGAAAGCTGGGGAGGGACTTTTTAAGCTGTTGGGTAGAGACAGGAGGGGATGGATTAAAACTAGAGCTGGGTGGATTGGGTGAGGTGACCACTGCAGGAGGAACAACCAAATAAGGTGGAATTCTGCAGCTGAGAAGGAAAGAACTGAACAAATGAGTGATAAAATCATGTCAGGCTTGGGAGAGCAACTGGGAAGTGATTGTTCCTAACTCCCAGTGCAGCAGCTCAGGGGGAAACTGAGCCGAGCAGGTGGCAGGTTCAGAATAAATGCAGGACTTTGACAACATGAAGTTTCATGGAGAAACTTGGCTGCCAGAGAGCCCCTGCATGGCAAAAAGTTGCAATGGGCTCAGGAGGCAGCGAGACAAATTAAGAGGGAAAATCTTTTAAGGGCTATTAAATGTAATTACTGCACCTCTGACTCAAAACTGTGGATTACTGGAGTCTGGGAAAGTATCATGTGGTGTAGCCCTCTGCTCTCAAGCTGCTCTTCCCTGGGATCCGTGGCCAGTGGAGACAGGATACTGAGCTAGACAAGTGTTGGATCTAACCCAGCAAAGCTGTTCCTCTGTTCTGGACTGAAACTGGCTCTGGGCCCAAAATTATGTTCACAGTTTGCATGAAAAAAGAAAAAAGAAAAAATTAAAAACATGTTGTCCAGGCAGAAAAGTTTGATGGAAAAGAATGGATGTGTGTGTTTGGGATGTGTGTGTTTGGGTTTAGTTTGGTGGTTATTACAAACACCTGCAATTGTAGAAGTATCAGAAGGCTCTGGACATTTGGTGTAAGAAGACATTTCCTCTGCAATGTAAACAGGTTCTGTATCTGGTTTATATTCAGACATACCAGTGAGATGGAAATCTTACCTCCCTGCTGTGCAGACTGAGGTGCTGTGAGAGGCTGTAGGTATGAAACTTTACTATATTTGTCTCCTGTATCTTAGAAACCAGAGGAAGGGGAAGGGAGAAAAAAAAAAAAGACAAAGCAGAAGTGAATAATAATTCTCCTTTTGGTTCCCTTCTGAACCACTGCAGGCTGTCAGAAATGTGCAGTGGAGCTGGTGGCAGGATCAACACTTTCTGTTGAGAGATAAGCACCAAAATCTCAAGGTTTGGACAGGGAACAAGACTTTGCAGAGGGGAGACCTGCCTTGAGATCCTCTGTTTCACATACAGTGAACTGCAGTGTGGGGTTGGGGTGTTAGGAGAGAGCAAAGAGGGAAAATCATCCTGGTTTTCACTTTGATGGGAGTTGTGGCTCCCAGGCAGGTTCAGACAGCACATCTGTATTCACCTCATGGGACCAGCCCCCAGCCCTGCCCCAGTCACTGGGACTTTTGCCACGACAGGGTTTTATCCCCTGGGAACTGCTAATGCTGCTGCTCTGGGATCATGCCCTGCACACGCTGACAATGGCTTGGCCAGGGCAGCAGCTGCAGAGCAACTGGCTGGACAGGAGAGGAGCAGAGGAACTCTGAAGCAGTCTATCCTAAAACCTTCTGCATGGGTAGCAGGAGGTCAGGCAAAGCTGTTTGTGGATAGTAGATGTAGGATTTTGATCTTTTTGCCTCTGGGAAAGACAATAAACGTGAGTAGAAATAAAAAAAAGGGCAGGTTTGCAAACTTACTTGTTAGTGACCTGATAATCCTGATTTAGAACTGGAAATTCCTTTCCACCCTGTAATGCAGATAAGCAAGTCTCATGGTTCTGGAGTTTAACTCCATGAAACCTTTGAACCTGAGCAGTCTGGCTCTAAATGGCAGCTCCCTTCCATCCCACAGAGATGCACCAGGAAGCAGCCACGGAAGGCTCCCCTTCACCCCCAGAGGACTGAGGTTTCTGTTGTTCATGCTGCAAAAACATGGAATTAGGTCCATAAAGCTGTGCTGGGGCATGTTCCTTCCAGCATCTGCCACCTGTATAAACTGAGGAGCAGCTGGACAGGAGGCTCTGTCTTGCAGAGAATCACCTGGGACCAAAGTGAGCAGCTCAGAAGGCAGTGTGGCCATCAGCTCAGGCTGCCAGCCGCCCAGCAGTCGACCGGGGCTGAAGAGCATCAGGGGAATGAAGGGATTTTGGCTGCCTGCCCAGGCCTGGAGAACTCCATCCTGCAGCAAACAAACAGCTGGGGGACTGAAACCTCTTGAAAAGTAAAATGCAGCATGTGTTTATCTTTGTTTCTGGTGGGGGGGATGCACAGCTCGCTTGGACAGAGGCAGAAGGAAGCCTGTGGTTCATAAAACTCCCCCAAACCGTGGTGAAAGGGTAGGAAAACTTAGAGAGGATGGGGGGTGTAGGGGGATGTGGTTTGCAAAGTGGCCTCCTCTTGAAAAATACATTTGGGTTAGTTTTAGAATGGCAGTCATCAAAAAAAATTCATGTGCTGAATGTGGTCGCTGAGTTCTTCCAAGATCAGAAGCCAGAGAGATCAGAAGCACCTGGATTCAGCACAGGATCCCCAGGGTCATTTTCTGTTTCTTCTTCAAGTAGTTTCTTATTGAAAGGTAATAAATGCCTGGCAGCACGAGGGCAATGAAGCAGCAATTAATGCTGTAAACTTTTGGTCTTGTCAGTTAATTTAGTCTCTCCGTGGGCTAAACCATCCAGGAAGCTGCTGCTTATTGCCAACCACAGCAGCCTTGTGCAAGACTTGTCTCAGCCTTTAACTCCTTTCCTAACCAGTGTTGAGACAAAACAAAACATGGTTTTCCTCCCTGCTCTCTCTGCCACGAGGGGCTCCCCATGGCCAGCTTAAATCCCCCAGTTCTGACAAATACTGAGTGACATCAGCAGCTGTATCAATAAACACCAGGAAAATCCAGGAGAGTGGATTTTCAGGGTGGAAGGAGGTGGGATCTTGGCTCTTTTGACTGATGTGAGGTGACAGCCACCACTTTGCATAGGGTGTGGTTGCTGCCAGCACTGCAGGGACCACAGAGACCAACCCTGGAGCCATCCATGAAAAAGAAAATAAAGGAAAAAGAAAAATTATTCTGGCTTCCAGAAAAAAAACAGGCTCAGAACTCGATGGTGGTGAAGCCCAGACTTGCAGGACTAAAGCTCTTTTTAACACTTCTGGAGTAAACAGAGGGGTTTTCAGCTGCACCCTTGGTGCCTTTCCCCCCCTTTTTTTTCTCAGCCACGTTGATAACTGTTGAACATTGAGGACTAGGTGATGTTGCAGAGAATTTTCTGCATCTCATGATGCTGACCCTGAATATCTCGTTGGAAATCAGTCTTTTGTGGGTTAAGTTGTGTTACAGTCACTGTGTAAAGCCTGTTGATGAGGCTGGGCTGGTGTGTGTTTGATCCTATTTGTACAAGGAGTCAGAAATGATCCCTAACCCAAATAACAAGGTAAATAAACAGTGGTTTGAAAAAAAATCATCATTCCTGCCAACCAACAGAGTGCAGAGGAAGCTCAGAGAGGTGAAGGGTGCTCTCAGAGTTGTTCAGGGAGTAGAAGAGGCTGTTGCTGGAGGCAGCCCTCTGCTCAGATCCTCCCTGAGCTGCCCTTTGAGCATCCCAGGGCTGAAGGAGGGGATGAGCACAACCAGCCTCACCTTCTGTGGTGGCACTGCCTGGGGAAGGGGACATGATGAGGTGACAGCCACCCCCTGCTTGGTGGCACGGTGGCCGTGGGGCTGCTCCCAGCTCTGGTGGTGGTGGGTGGGACAACATCTCCTGTGGGGATGGACCCGGTGCAGGGCTGGGTACCAGCTGTGTGTTCTCTGCGTGTCACACGGGGCTCCTTGGAGCTGCCCACGCTGTGCCAGGCAACTCTGCCAACGTCAGGGTGATTAATGAGGGATAATTCAGAAGCTGGGACAACAGGTTTGTCACTGTATTTTTCCTGCTAGCCTTAAACCCTGGCTCATCTCATCCTGGAGATGCCCTGGCTGCTACCTCACGGGCTCATTCCAGACCCAGTTGTCAAGCAGGCGCTGGGATTTGCTCTTCCTTCTTCCAGGTGCCTCAGGAAGCCGGCGTTGGCCGGAGGATCGCACCCTGTGCCTCTGCTCCTTGGCTTTTCCTGCCGCTCTCCCCTTCGGGATGCTCGGGAGGCTTCTTGGCTTTGTGCGGCGGACTGGGAGGAGCGTTTGGTTTGGAGTTAACCCTGCGGAGTCCGCGTGCTGCCACTAGGTGTACGTTAGCCAGAGGAGTGCAGGCTGCCAAGCTCCAGGGCTGCCACAGAAAACGACTGTGTGTAAGGAACGAGCAGTTCGTGTTCTGCTGCTGCTGCTGCTGCCTGGCCAGCAGCTCCCTGACATAATGCAGCCTGTATTCCTGCAGGAGGAAGCTCTCCCGACGTTGGTTTTGGACCAGACGAGAGGTTTTCAGGCTTCTGAAAGTCAAATGCCACAAAACTGACTTAGAAAATTGCCAAGGGGCAGTTTATTTTGTGTTTCAGTGGTGGTGTTTTCCTTTGGATGGTTCTTGGACAGTGTCAGTGCACGGGGCTAAAGCTACAGCTTTGCAATAAATACATCAGTGGCTCTTTACATTCCCATCTAAAGGGGAGCCTTAGCTCTGGAAGCTTGATTTTTGCAAGAACCATTTATTTTTGGCTCACTTCAGCAGTCTCATCACAAAAAGAAACGAGGAAAAAAAATCTTAATACATTAATATTTGCACTGGGGAATCCTTCCTGTTGCTGGGTGAAGCAAAGGCCTGAGCCAGGAATGGTCTGACACCTCCCCAGCTCTGAAACACCTCGCCCAGCAGTCAGCAGGAGGAAGCTTCATTTGCATTCCCTGTTTTTCTCTGCTCAGGCTGTTGGGTTGTCTACAAAAAGCCACAGATTTAGCAAGCTTTGGTGCCTCTTCTAGTAACAGCTCTGGTGCTGCCAGCCCCTTCTGGGGGCTTCTTGGGGTTTAACTCCTCCCTCTCCCAGCTGCTGGGGATCTTCACACACACACAAATAGAGAGAGCAGGTTTTCCTGCCATCCTGTGAGCAAACAGCTCCATTGGATGTTGAAATCTTGCCTTAAAGTCTGTGAAAACAGAAATGATCTTAAAGGTCATTCCCAACCTCACCAATTCAGTGATTGCTGTGTAGATGTCTCAGTCTGAATCCCAAGGTGGGGGTGGGAGTTGTTCAGACATGGCACAGCCAGGGCTTTATGGTTGTTGCATTTCAGTCACTGGTTCCTGTTGTTGGCCAGATTTACCTGGCTGGACAGTAGTGCCATGCAGGGTTTAGTAAACCCAGGTGATGTGGCCTACACAGAGATCTCTATTTTCTCCCCCCATGGGATTAGAAGCATTAATTGTGTAATACACAGTGCTTTTCTCCCCATAACCTGGTTGCCAGTATCAGCTGGTGTGTCAGGCAGGGTGCTGGTCAGTGTAGAGCAGAGATGAGCACACATGGAACAGTAGCTTTGAGTTACTGGAACCAGATCACCACAGTAAATCAATTCCTTTGTGTTGGGACTTGCCAGTTTTAACCATGGGGCTGCTTCCTCAGGGATGAACTCTGGATGTGGCCACATCCAGAGGCACTTTGTGGCTGTTGGCCACCCAGAACACTCCAGGTTTGTGTGTCTGGCTCGTGAGCTTGTGGCTGAGCTGGAGGAGGGCACGAGGAGGAGGATGTGGGATGTGATGTGAGCCTCAGCAGGCCAGGAAAGGCTGAAGCAGTCGCTGGAAAAGCAGACTGGGGAGCAGCCAGTAAGGAGGAGAGTTAAAGGGAATGTGCAGTGTCACCCTCCTTTTCCTCACAGCCAAAGGGGAGGAAGATTTGCTGCTGAATTTGGTGGCTTCAGTAGGAGGAGAGGTGGAGTTTCAGCTGACAGAGATCCATTTGCAAGTACTGGAAGAACATCAGAGGTTTATTTAATGGTACTGCTATCCATTGTCAGATGCTGCTGCTGCTAAGATGTTCTCTGGTAGAAACCCAGTCACACCACAGGTACAGCAGGATGAGAGGATTCCCTGCCCCAGTCCCCTAGTGCTTAGGTATTATTTGTTAAGAGCAGAACTTGACTTAAGCTGTGATAATAGGTCAATCCTTAAGGTGCCTTCCTAGAAAGTAAACTTCAAACACATTAAAAAGTAATCCAAGCTCCATTGGGCAGCACTGCTGCTGCTGCCTGCCAGAAGCTGAGAAGATATAAATAAGGAAATGTTACTTGACTAATGGCTAAAGGAATCTGCTTCTGATTGCACTGAGAGAGGAGAGCAGCTATGGAGACTTTCAATGTGATGCAACAAGTCAGTTCTGATTATTCAGGGCCTTGGAGTATCTTTCTTACTGGAGTTTGGCTGTTATCTCACATCTGACACAAAACTGGTGACCCTGAAAGCCCTGCTGCACCACTGAGCTCAAACCCTGCTGCACTGAAAGGATGGATACCATTTGGGTCTGAAGGTTTTTGGCTGCTCTGCAACACCAACACATGGGAACTTCTCAGATTTGCTCCTGTCAGCTGCTCCTTATGATTCTTTATTGCCCACAAGAGGAATAAGGGGCTTCTCAATGCACTCCAGCCTTGGATTTTGCTACAGAAATCTGCTTTTGTACATGCCAAGTGACAAATACTCTGGATCACAATGTAGTGTGATGGTGAAGAGCCTTTGGAGCCTGTTTCTGAGCAGTTACTATCCACGACCTGATGTGCTGTGACACCAGGTACCCACCTGGACCTGCCCTGGGTGGGAGCAATGCTGTCCTGCATGCACTCAGTGGTGATGGAAACTGGGCATTACTGGTATCTACCTTTCCTGAACCTCTGTCATGCTTTATGAGGTGAAGAAGCCTTGAATGGAGGAGGAAGAAAAGCCTCTTTGGTGTGAGGGTGCCAGAGCCTGGCCCAGGCTGCCCAGAGAGGTTGTGGAGTCTCCTTCTCTGGAGAGATTCCAACCCCCCTGGACACTGCACTGCTGGGCCTTGCTCTGGGTGCCCCTGCTGGATGGAGCAGGGGAGTGGCACCAGATGATCCCCAGAGTGCCCTTCCAACCCCCACCACTCTGGGATTCTGGATTTCTGAGTACAAAAAAGGTGGGTTTTTTTTAATTTCACTAATTCCTTTGAGTTCAACAGCCAGACAGTGCCAGAGCAGTTGGGATCCTGCTCAGTTGACTGCTTCACTGCTCTGTGCCCAACACAGGAGCCAGGTCTGTGCTGCTGGCTGCACTTTCCAAAGCAGGCTAAGGGGATTAAAAGCCAGACACCCACTGGGGACTTTATTCTGTGCTGTTGGTGTCAAAGAGTAAACAAAAGTGAGTGGGAATTGGGTCCATAAGGGCCTTGGGCTCCACTGGGAATCCCAATCCCCAGTACATGGAGGTGCCATGAACTTTTGTGTTTGATTCTTCTGGTGTAGGGAAAACCCTGTTAGTCTTTTGACTTGGGTTTTGTTGGGGTGGGATTTAACAGATTTTGGAGGCCTTGGGTTATTGAATGGCATTATAATCCACAAGAGGAGCTTTGGTTTTCCTCCTCAGGGATCAGCTTTTCCCTTTATGTAACTTCCCACAGTTTCTGGAGCACGTCGTGGCTTCTCTTTGGGAAGTGCAGTCTTTGTCCTGCCTCTGCTCTTGGCTTCTGCTGCAGGCTCTGATGGGTGCTGTGGCACCTTGCACCAGGGTAATGCCCACTGCATGCCCCACCTGCTCCCAGGTGTGTGGACACCTCCAGGTTTGCTTCCAGAACCTTTCACCCCTGGAATTTTCCCATCATCGTGGTCCTTTTGCATCCTTTCACCCCAGGGCTTTTTCCTGCTTTCCAGAAGTATCTTTCAGAGTGACCCATGAGAGAAAGAATCTGGTTGCTGCTCTCATGGAGCTGGATCCCCTTCCCACCTACCTGCCCTGGCACATGGCACTGATGCTCCCCGAGGGTGATGGGTGCCCCAAGGTGAGAACCAGATAAACGACTCTTAGGCTGTTGGTGGCAAAACCACAGCAAGAGTGAGCTGCTGCTGGAGGGTACACGTTGGTGTGCCACAGGCTTTCCCTAAGGAAAAGCCCCAGCACATATGGAGCCCATCTGGACACTGCCTCATTCCTGCATCATAACTGCATCACAATCAGCACAAGTTCAGGGTGAGCATCTCCAGCCTCCTGCTTTGATTTAGGTCACCTCAGCTCACGGTTTTGCTGTGTTTGTCCTTTTGCTTCCCTGCTGCTGGTCCCCCAGCCTCAGAGCTCTGCCTCAGCCCCCTGCTCCGGGCTCTCCTGGGACAATTCCCAGCTCTCCCCTGGCTCTCTGTGTCCTGGGAAACCTGTTGGGAGCGCTCGGTGTAAACCAGGCTTCTGGTGTCTTCAGACTGCTGTAGCTGCAGCTGAAAGGCCAGAATCACTTCAGGCAAGACCTGAAGTTGTTTATGTGGGATGAGGGGTGGAATCTGGAGCCAGTGTCCATGCCCAGTTAGGCAACTGGGAGAGGGGTTTTGGGGGGGGAGCGAGTGCTGCGCGTTGCCGGGCGTATCCCGAAGGAAAGCTCCTCGCTCCTTCCCAAACATGGGCAGCAGGAACCATCTTCAGGCTCCTGTCCTGATGACAGCCCGTGCCCTTTCCAGGAAGACAAACCCTGGAGCAGCAGCAGGCGTCTCTTGCTCTATTTTAGGCACTTCCTGAGAAATTCCAGTCAAATCCCAGAAACCAAGGCAGCCTGGCAGCTCGGAGGCTCTGCTGCCCAGCTCCTGCTGCTGTGTTTCCCTGGAGTGTGGAAGTGCTTGTCACCACGGCCAGAAGACTTGTCTGAGGAGCTGGGAGGAAGATGTTATCTTGGGTTTTTATTTTTTCTTTGCCCAGAAAACCAAGGTTTCACATTCATCTTGCTCCTGGGACACCAGAATACATAATGGAATACACATAATGGCAACACAGGGTGGCCAGAGGCTTCTTCTTCATGTTGTAGAAGCATCTGGATGGCTGAGACAGCCCAGCCCTGTCAGACTGGGTGCTGCACAGGACTGGGCACACAGAGCTGCCACTGGAGGGGCTGCACTGGGAGAGGTGCTGTGAGGGTGTGTGTGTGGCTGGGAGGCAATCTCAGAGTGAAAAAAAGATGTTAGAAATGCAGAGATTTCTCAGACTGCTAATTGCTGTCAGTCTTAGAGCTCTGGTTTTAATGGCAGAGTCTGGAGTTTAATTGGTAGCTTGGGTTAAAATTTGGTTTTCTTTTCTTTCCTTAAAAGTTCTGGGACATCTCCAAGCATGTTCTGGCTAAGCAGCAGATTCTGGACAAGTTAAGGACCTGAGATTAATGAAGGCTTTACTTTGCAAACACTGGGAAGCAGTTAATAAAAATAGAACTAGTTTGGGGAGGAAAAAAATCCATTTATTCCCAGGTCAGTATGTTACCTGAGACACTAGCCACTGGCAGAGGAGTTTCTGACTGCAGAGACCTTTCCCTCACAGAGTAGCTCATGAAGGAAGTGCTTGCTGTTTTTTTTTTCCTCTCTGAGCTGTACAGGATGATGGAGAAAAACTTCCCCTGACTGTTCCCTCCTGCTGTGCCCCCTGTTATTAAAGGCGAGCAAATAAATCTCTTTAGCAGTGGATTTGAGTCTGCTGAGAAACGTTTTTCTCTACAGCCTGGAACATGAATGATTTCCTCGGGGCTGTATTAACTTGTCCACTTCTTTTATTTTTATCCATGATGAAAATTAGCCAGTGGCCAGCAGCAGTCTCTTGTGGCAGGGTTCAAGGGTGCTCTCTGATCCAGCTCAGGGGCTGCTCTGCTGACGTGTGGGGAGGAATGACGTTGGCTCTGCAGCCCTGCTGGAGCTGGGAGCACTTCTTTGCTGGGAGAGCAGGGCTGGTCCTTTAGTACTGTGCTGGGCTGGATACAGAGGGAGCTCTGTCTGTCTGTCATCTATCTGTATATCTCTCTCTCTCTCCATGCATCCATCCAGGTTTCTCCAGAGCAGGCCACCACCCCCAGCACCTGCTGTAGCCTGGCCTGGGTTCCCTGTCCTGCCACCAGCAGCAACAGCTCCCCAGGAGCTGCCACAGAACAACTCCATGGATGCTACCAGCCTGCAGCCCTTCTCCTCCAGGAGACCCTCTCAGCCTCCTCCCAGCTCCCAGCCCAGCCCAGTGCCCGGGGGGTGTGGAGCTAGGGGTGCAGCTCCATATTTGGCAGTGGGCTGGCCATGCCCTGCCCCCCGGGAGCTGCTGCTGCGTGGCCGTATATGGAGAGGCTGCTCCGGGAGCCAGGCCTTGACCTGAATTAGAAGCAGCTCAACATCTGTATGAGGCACTGCTTTTGTCACACTGAGCTTGTTAGGGTAAAGCTAGGCCTTGGGCTGGTTTAGTAGGGAAGGGAATGATTTGAAAAGAACAGATTTACCCTTCCATCCTTTGTTGTGTTTTGCCAGGATGCTCATGGCTGTAATTTCCTTTATGATGGGGAGGAGCAGAGCATAAGCAGAACATCTCATGTCAGGAAGTCAACAATTGACACATGACAGTAATAAAACACACCTTTCCTGTAAAAAACATGGCAGTCTTTGCCTCCCAGACCCTGCTTTGCACTTGGGTGCTGTGTGAGTTCCCAGAGGATCGGCTGGGATCTCACCCAGCGGCCCCTTGAGGTAGGACAGAAGCCTGGCCTCTGGGCAGGACGGGTTCAGCCTGTGCTTCCAGGGGGATGAGGGAAGCAGGTGGCACCTCAAATGTTCCCCCAGCCAACCTCACCACTCCTGAAAAAGCAGCATTTCCCAGTTAATTGTAAGGCCTGGACAACACAGTCCCTGGAATGGGACTGCTCACAGCTTTGCTTTGCTTGGAGACCCTGACAGTTCATGGAATGGTCAGGGTTGGGAGGGACCTCTGGAGATCATCTAGTCCAACCCCCCTGCCAGAGCAGGGTCACCTAGGGCAGCCCACACAGGAACAGATCCAGGAGGGTCTGGAATGTCTCCAGAGATGGAGACTCCACAACCCCCCTGGGCAGCCTTGGCCAGGCTCTGGCACCCTCACTGTGCAAGTTTTTCCTTGTGCTTACCCACTTATGCACCAACTTATTCCCATTGCCTCTTGTCCTTAAGGTTCCCAACCTTCACATGGGTATGGGACAGTGTCTCTAGATTCCTGTTCAGTTGCACAGCAGCCAAGTCCAGGCTCAGCCATGACTCCTTTTTATCCCAAGCATCTCCTTACTGCTCCCTGTTCAGTCTTCCCACACTGAACCCTGGAGCCACATAACCACCAGCAGGTAAAAAACCCCCATTTGACTGATTTCCTTTGTTTTCTCTCCCTTCCCCCTTTTGTCACAGATTAAAAAGCAGCAACAAGATGTCTTAGGGTTCCTGGAAGCCAACAAGATCGAGTTTGAGGAGAAGGACATCGCAGCCAACGAGGAGAACCGGAAGTGGATGCGGGAGAACGTGCCCGAGGACAGTCGGCCCGCGAGCGGGAACCCGCTGCCCCCCCGGCTCTTCAACGACAGCCGCTACCTGGGGGTAAGGGACAGCCCCAGCTCTCCGCCCTTCCCCCCCAGCCTGCCACTTGTAGCTCGCCGAGGAACCACTTGGCCGTCAGTAGGTTCAAGTGTGAACGCCGCGAAGGGGTTAGATATTTACCCCTCTACTTCTAGTAATGAATAGAAGCAGAGAATCATAGAATGGCCAGGGCTGGAAGGGGCCTCCAAAGGGCATCTAGTGCAGCCCTCCTGCAGGGAGCAGGGACACCCTCAACTAGACCAGGCTGCTC
>JANHGL010010268.1:0-48502 GCA_024611195.1 Ceyx melanurus
TCGGCCCGGGCCGCGCTCCCCGGGCCTCGCCCGGCGCTGTGGGGCTGAGCTCGGCTCGCCGCAGACAACGCCCAGTGCCGTGCTCTCCGGTGGGTGGGTGCCCGGCTCTCCGGGCCCCTCGGGAGGAGATGCTGTCGAGAGGCTGCTTCGCCTCTTTTTGAGTCCCGGGGGAGGGGGCTGCCGCTTTTCTTTCTCTTCCATTACCTTCGCTTGGAGATACTGCTGCCTCTGGCAAATCCAGAGAGAAGGAGCTCTCGCCCTGCAGGGATCGAGTACACGATACTTCAGTGCCTAAAGAAAAAGCATAAGCTTTCATTATGTGCTAGACATTATTACAGAGCGTTTTCCATTTCCAGCAACGGCTTTTCATCCTATTTCCCCTGAAAGTTTGTGCACTATGCCTGATCATTTCATATCGGGGGGGAAAAGAAGTGATAGAGGAGAGGAACTGGTAACCCTGGAATGGTGTCTTTTGCCCCAAAAATGTCTGTCTTGCAACTGTTTTTTTAAACATGTTTCACTTGCATAGAAAGGACATTTTTTTTTATGATGCTACTCTTCTGGGCCTGTTCTTTTTGTTCTACAATTCCATGTTTATTCATTTCAAGTGAAATAAATACCCTTGTATGTAAAAAGTGTGAATGCAGTTACACTTCATTTAGCAGTAGGAGGACACTCCAGATATTTTCTGCTTGTAATTCTCATATCATGACCACGTTCTCACCAAATTGTGTATTCTGCTGAGTTGTGCTTGGAAAACCTCTGATAGCACCATTGCAAACATCTGAAAAATGCATTTTGGGGAGGAAAAGGGAAACTACAAGAAAAAGGGTAGGCCTCAATAAAACTCTGTTCAGTCACAGTTCCAGTAGAATAAGGTAGAACTCAGAATTCTGCCACATGAGGAGTCAGTCTCCACAATAACTGTCAGGAACTGGAGGAAAAAATGCCCCTAGAAAACCAGATGTTGGGGTATCACTTGGGTGGAGGGAAGGCTGCAATTCCATATTCCACAATAAGTGTGCATCTTCTGCTGGGGGAGGTTTCAGTATCTAATTCTTACCCTAAAGGTTGTGAGATGGGAAGATGTTTCTTTCCTCTTGACCCCCAGTCCCAATTCCAGCAGCATTACTGGAGTTGGTTTGGTGAACAGGGAGGAAAGGGTTTTCCAGGGTCTCATTTTGAGTGGAAACCCACGTTGGATGCTTGACCAACATCAGGAAGATTCACCATCTTTGTGAGCTTTTGAGGCATGACTGTCTTTCTGGGGCTTTCTTTAAGTCAGCAGTATATCAATTATTTAGAAAATAATCAACCCCAGGAGAGAGAACCAATCAGCCTTCCTGACAACTAATGCAAATTGATTGGTAGGGATGACTCTGGTGCAGCATTTCCCTTGGTGGGACTTTCTGTTCTCCCATTTTTTTGTGGATGTTTGCAGAACAAGATGCCCAGATCACAATGTAAAGGGCTTGTGCCACTCTGTGGCTTCTAAATGGCAATGAGATTGTTCTTCAGGAGGGAACATTGAACTTAAAGCTGTTGGGTCTAAACCAGTGCTGTGGTTTTTAGGCTCCAAAGTTAGTTGAAATCAAGTTGGACAAACAAATTTAAAGTGTCCCTTCTAATTCTGCTGGCTGTTCAAGTGCAACCTCATGTCCATGGCTGGAAGAGTTATCTGCTGTAGATGTTGGTTTAGCCTCCAGCTCTGTAGCATAGTTCAGCTGAAACAATTAGAAATTCTAGTAATAATTCTTGTTTATATGAAATATTGCAGTTCTGCTAAGATCATAGCTGAGGCTGCTAAAACATTCTGTGGAAAAAAAAAACCTGGTTGGGAAGCAGCATTAAAGTCTAAATTACTCCTTATTTTCTCTTCAGTTTGATCTTTGTCATTAAGGTTGTTAATTGGCACCTAAACTGGTGAGATGGTAAGTACTGTCCACAGATAATGTTGGAACACAGATCTTTGGAACTTGCCCATGAGCATGGAATGACAATTCTTTGTTTAGTATTAAGAGAGCAACTCTTCCCATCTTTCACATCTAGCAGCATGTGGTTGCTCATTAGATATGGTTTGTGGCATCTATAGCAGCACTTATGATGGGCACAGAACTGCAGCTCCTCTGGTGCTGGTTACCTGCCCTCTTGGAGAACTGGAGAAACCTTTGAAGCTGTGTCTGAGTTGGAAATCCAGCCTTGGATTTGCACTCACCTCAGTATGTTGGCCCAGATTAAGGGGACAACTTTCTAGGTACTTGTCCAGTGTAAGCAGAGCTTAAGCCCTGATCTCTAGAGATGGGAAGAGATCTGGGTGTCTGGCTGTCTGCAGAGCTGCTTAGGCATGTCACAGCAAACCACACAATGCCAGGGAGCTTGCACTGCAGGAAGCTTTGTGAGAATTTTCACTTAATTCCTTCAAAGGCTGTTTTTCATGGAACAATGTGTCATTGCAAATGGCCTTCTTTTTTTGGAAAGCAATTGGAATAGGTAGCATTGAGTTGGCTTGAGAAATTACCTGATGATATTGGAGCATTATATCTGGGTTCCTGGAGACTGGTGCTGGCTTCCTTGTGGAGACTGGGTAACATCTTCCTTTTAATCAGGTGAGAAGTGGGCAGTGACACTAGGTAGACTCTGAGCAGGCACTTCAACTCTAACCAGCAATCTTGATTTGAGGTATCTGACTCCAGATTTACATGTGGTATAGCTGAGGTGAAGTGAGATAGATGTTTTGAGGGTTGGGTTTTGGGTTGGGTTTTTTTTTTCTGAACCAGATAGTAGGTCATGGTACAGGTAAGAAGAAAAACCCTATTTAACATCTCTGACTCCTAGTGCAGCAAGAGAAGAGCTGACTCCTGTGTTTATAGAAATGATCAGGGAATGAGGACAGGGAGCTGTGCAGCAGTGGACCCATTTCAGGAAAAACTGCCTCATAGTAACAGGTCTTGAATTTCAAACTAAATGAAAAATCAATCAATAAACTGAAGTAGCAAATGAGAAGTTGCATGTTAATTTCAAATTGACCTGACTCTTCCAAGCAAATGTCAAGCACAATTTAGGTTTTTGGGTGTTCCCCATAGCCATTAATGGTTAGTACTTTTATCTGTCAGTCAGAGGTCTGACGGTTGCTGTGATGTTGTGCATTCCTGCTCTTTGTCTTTGGATGGCATGGATGTGAAGGTGTTAAAAGGGAGAAGAATCTCAGTATATCCCTAAGAGATGTAGGAATCTGACAGTAAATAGACTATGGCCAAGACAATGTTAGGAAGAATTAGATTGTTAATTTTAAGTGCTATTTTTTGACATACTGGGTGTGTTGGAGGCCATTAAGTGGCTTGAGTGCTTGTATTCATTCATCAATTAGTAGCAGATCTTGATCAAGCAGAGAAATGTGTTGAGACTCAGCATTTAGATTTGCCTGTGTTTGCTTTCAAACTAAAATTTCAGCTACAAATACTGGGGAAACCATCTTTTCTTTAGGAAAACACATTCACAGCTTGGAGAGATGGCAGCAGTGACTTGGAAATCCCATTCTTGTTGCAGGAAAGCCTTGTGGTGCTCTGTGGGATTGATTGTGCAGAAAATCCTTCCTTGTGTAAGGTTAATAACCTGATGCTTGCTCCACAAAATTCTGTGCAGGTGGATGTTTTTTGGTGTTTTTTTCCCCTTCTGCCTGTTCTTAACCTCTGGGAATATAGTTGTTTCTTTTATGCTCATTTATATGAAACATACATTGTGTAAGTGTAGCATCTAGATAGGGATCTTAAGATAGGCTTATCAATTTTTCATACCTTGGTAGTTGCACCATGCTTTTAATTGCCTGTAATAATCTGTTCAGGGTGCTCCCAAGCACATAAAGATCTTTGAAGGAGAATTGCAAATATTTTTATAGCATGCAGGGGTGAATGTGTTTGTTTAATGCATTTAGAAGCTGAAGATGCAGTGCTGCAAAGTGGGGTGAGCTAATCTGGCAGCTCACTGTTGAAAGAGGGATTGCCTCTCTTCCCTGACTGTTTCTCATGTTTACTTGGGTTCTAGTCTGACTTCTAGAGCCAATTCAGTTCTCTGAATCATAGAGCAAGACTTTTTTTTTCTGAGCTAGTGACCTGAATTAGCCAGTTGAGAGGTCAAGAGAAGTGTTGAGCTGGCAGGACAAGTGATAGGGATAAAAGAGAAAGCCACCAGCTCTCCTCCTCACAAGCTGCTGGACTGGTTTAGCCATCTCTTAAGCCTTTCTTGCCAGAAGCAGGATTTCCTAAGAGCAGAAAAAGCTAATGCAGGCAGTGCACTGGTGTGTTCAGGAGAGTTCCTCGTGGTTGAAAACAGGAACCCTACCTTCTCTGGCCTTGGATTTGGAGCTCATCATTGTAGTCAGTAGGGTGGTGCCCACTGATGCCAGGTGGAGGCCCCCAGTTCTGGGGAAAACGCCATCTGTGGGAATGAATCTTCCATTACACTCTCATTTAATGAAGAAAATAAAAGATTGACCCTATTTCTTTTGTTCTTTTTGTCTTTGTGTTGTCCTCAGCAGTTTGCTGCTGTTAGTAAGGTAGTATTTGGTATTTGCTTTCATTTTCTGGATCACTCAGAGCTGTTGCCATGCTTCCCATCACTCCATGATTCCAC
This sequence comes from Ceyx melanurus, assembly GCA_024611195.1. Lineage (NCBI taxonomy): Eukaryota > Metazoa > Chordata > Aves > Coraciiformes > Alcedinidae > Ceyx > Ceyx melanurus. The sequence continues at coordinate 4,630 of JANHGL010010268.1, forward strand.
TGGTGATCTTTCTCTGTTCTTAGCACTGGAGTCTTACATTCATACCCTGTTTCCTGTCTTTCAGCCAAGTGTTTATCCATGTGAGGACTTTCCTTCCTATCCCATGGCAGTTGAGTTCCTTAAAGAACCTTGGGTGAGGGACCTTGTCAAATGCCTTTGGGAAATCCAGGTAGACTCTTATCAATCATGTCTTCCTTGTCCATCTGCTTGACTCATTCAGAGCATCATGGTAGATTTGTGAGGCATTGCTTGCATTTGCAGAAGGCCATGCTCTATAATAATATATAATAATACAGTGTTTATTCATATACCCCATCATTCAGGGGTTTTGGTGGAATTCCTCTTAACCTGATCCCTTGGGAGTGTTAGATTAATGGGTCTAATTCCTCTGGAGTATCTGCTGGAACCCCTCTTGAAATCTCTTAGTCATTGTTTGCTGCTTCTCCTCAAGTTAACAGAGAGGTCATAGCAACAATTTAGGATCAGATACTTAGAGTTCTTGTGACTTGCTACTGATCATCTTTTGTTCATTCCAAGAATGAACAAGTATCAGACCAGTGCTGAGTCTTCTCTGGATACTGGTTATGGGGCAGATCTTCAGTAGTGAACACATGTGGGAAACTTTCTGCTGTGTTACTCACATCCTCACATTTGCAGCTTTTAGCTGCTGAAACATTGAAATAGAGCAGCATCTTAGGAGATTGAAGGTCTTGGTCTGCTTTATTCTCCTTGGATAAGGGGAACAGAAAAGATTGAACTTAAAACGCAGCTTGAGTGTTCTGAAGTGCTGTGCTTCTGCAGTTACTAACTTCATGATCTGGAAGATTGCCACCTTTCCCTAAGATGCATTTTGATTTGAGTTTTCCACACAACCATCAAGTCATCTCCATTCCACCTTTACTAAACAAGCTCTTTTTCAGTTCTTATTTTAACAAGCTTTCGCCCTTAAGTGAAGTAGATAGTGTGTGGGGTTGAAAAGCACATTAGGAGTGCCTAAAGAACAAGGTGCTTCACAAAATGAACAAAAAAATCACTGTATCATCATAGAGACATAAGCAGTATATGATGCTTGAACTAGAGGTTGCAAATACTGTTTTTTTGCTCTTCTCTAAGACATCAGCCTCTGTTCAGGCCAAGTGGTTTGTGCTGCAAACACAGGCTTTGATAGAACTGTCACATATCTGCAGTCTTGATCAGGAAGGTTTTTAGACTTCCCACTCAATTTCCTGTGCATCACCTGTTCCCGTGTTTCCTCACCCAGGGACATTCCATTTCCCCCCATTTGCTTGCATTTCTAGGTTGAGAAGCAGCAAATACTCTCCATGTGTATCTGGGAAGGAGGCATTTGCTGTTCTGTGACATTGTGTTTCCTTCCCAACTCTGCCCTTCCTACAAATCCCGTGGGTTGTTCCTGGTGGGTGGTTATCAAACATATGCTCCTCAACACTTGTAAATTTGCTCATTACTTTGGAGCTTGGAGTAAGGCATGATCTTTTTCTCTCCTATTAATACAAATATCCTCAATCCCAAGACATGCACCAGATGCATGGTTCCTGCTCAGATGATGCCATGGTCTGATAGTACCATAATGTGACAGCCACAAACAATTGGAAGGCTGGGAGTTAACCACTTAAACTCCAGCCTTTCTCTTGTTGAATCTGCATAACACCTTTTCCATAACCCAGCAGAAACATTTCTTGTGGTTGCAGTGAGTTGTCATTCCTGCAGCAACCCTTCTTACTGAAGTGTCATCTCAGGCTTGTCTTTTGTCTTGAATGGTCTCTGGGCTTTTCACCTCCTTGTGGAATCTTCCAGATAGGTAAAGCTGCACTTAGAGTATTAAACATTTTTTTTCAGTTGGCAGGCATAGATGGCTTTATTTCTGTAAAGAATTAGTTTTCTCTTGGGGAATACACAATGAGCTGTTTTCTTGCTTTTGTATTGCCTGAATTTTTAATATTATTCTTCAGGCTTAAACTTCCAGGGCTGGATTAGGGTTTTACTATGGAAGATGAAGTGCTATACATAATATTTTGTTTTTCTGAAATAGCAGCCATGGGGTTTGGGTTTTTTCTTTGTATCATAAGTAAAATTGGTCTCTTCACTAAACTAGGAACTTTCCCTCCCAGCACCTTTGTAGGTAGGCTGATAAATCCTTTCTCTTTGGGTAGGATACCTGGTTACAGGTAGGGATTCTGATCTGCGGTTATGTATTTAACTAGGAACAAGAAGATTTTGGAGACCTTTCAGGTTGTTTCAGCAGTGTATTGAGAGACTGTACATAACAAGAGTTGCTGCAGCTTAAGGGCTTTTGACTTCATCACAAATGAAGATGACCTCCCTCTCACCCCCCCAGCAAAAAACCCTGCAGAAGCTAAAGGAATAGTATGTTGGAGTCTGAGAATCTGGCATTTACAGGCAAATCTTTTGTATAGTTTTTTTTTCTTTCAGGTTTTCACATGAGGTAGATTTGTTTCCAGGGAAGAGACTTTGAAGAAAAGCTGCAGTGAGTTGCTAAAGCTTGCCCATTTTTTTCCCTAGTTGCAGCTTCCTGATACAGACAGAAAGATCTGAGAGTGTAACTGTAGGAGTTTCCCAACCTCCACCCTCCTGGAGTAGTTACTCCATGTGTGTCATTATTACCTGTGTAGCATTCACACCTATTTCTTGCATAATAAGCAGTCTTTTTATTAAGAAGCAGGTTTTCTAGAAGTGCTGTGTATCCTGTAGAGTGAATGAAGTGCTCTGTAGTTTCCCAATGGATAAAACACAAGAAAACCAACTCTGGTTTGAGGGAATAACTGTCTGTGCTGTGGGCTGTGCATTGCTGTATGGCAAAGGCTTCCAGTTGTGTGCCTGAGGTTGCAGATGGAATTGAAAAAGGTGGTGGAGTTCAGAAACCTGCCAGTTGCAGGGAAGGTTTTGCTGGTGCTCAGCTGCCTCTGGCTTCCATAACTTTAGACATGTAATGGGACAGAGTTAATGTGATCTTGGTTAGCTCAGCTTGCCACTTATCTAAACCCGTGTGTGATTGAAGCATAATGGTCAGGTCAGAGATCTTCAGAGGGAGTGTGGGTGGCCTGGGTGTGAACATCACAGATGAATAGTAGGGCTTGAGCACCACTCCCTTGATGACAGCTCTTAGCTCCTGAACTTCTACAGCTAATGGTTGGAGGGAGGGCTCTGCATTCACAAATAGGGGTTAATTTCTTTTAACTACAGATACAGTGCAGTCTCAATTGCTCTCTTATCTGAGGGCAGTTAAACATTAAGCACAAACACAGCTCTAAGTTTCCTGGTGGAGCTTGGCACAGGTAACCAACCAAGTCTGCAGGTCTTAATTTCTAATTGTCATCTCTGTTCACAAAAATTAACGCTGTGGAGAGCTGTTGGGGACTGGTAATGTTCCTGCCAGGGAAGAAGATTGAGTCTACAGTTTCCATTGCTGAAATACCTTTTGTATGTTAAGATTGAGTTTTGACACTGAGGAAAAAATGGATAGTTAAGCTTCATGAGTTTTCCATGGTGTGTGCTGCCATGATGCAGCAGAACATGAGGGAAAAAGGTTGGGGGAGGGATGATGAGTGGGCAAGGTAAATAAGCCACAGAACAGTAAAGCAGCATATTATGGGAGACAGAGCCTAATGAGATCACTGTGCTTTTGGCAGAAGCTAACTAGGTCATTCTGGAGTCCCTCTACCTGGCAGAGAGCTGGGACCAGTTGTCCTGTTGAGCAGATAGGGGAGTTGGGGTTTAGTCCCATCCATTAACAGTCTTGGTTTCTGGCTGTAGGATCCCATCAGTTGTGGAAGCTGGCAGGTAAAGGATGAATGAACTGAAGCACTGTGTGGTAGAACAAAACCTGATTCCTGGATGTCTCATACTAGGCCCTCAATTAGTGTATAGTTGACATTTTCAGCTTTCCCTTTTCTAGTATGTCACAAGCAATCATCATGTGGTTAGGTAATGAAAGGATTGTAATCTCCCTTAAGGAGTTCAGGCTTTTGCTTCCACTGGAGAATAGGGAAAACTGCATTTAATGACAATTTTTAACCTCGTGTTTAGAAGTTCTTTTCAAAAGGTTTTAACTATAAATATCAATTAACTTAGATTTTGTGTGTTAGTTTTCAGTGTAAATAATTGCTTGGCATGGGTAGATTGGTTGCTCTGGGTATAGTCAGGATGTTGGTTTTTGTTACTTCTCCAAACGCCTCATTTTCCTTTGGTGTTTGGAACCCTGACTTGCTCCTCTAACAACAGAATTCCTGCTTCTCTACATCTCTTCAAATCTGGATTGTATGCTTTGGTTAGTTACTTGCAGTCTATTCCAGTTGACAGATCAGTGGAACATTCTGTAATTCCTCAGTTTGTCCCTCCTGTGGTGAAAGCCACATGAGTTTGTGCAGGTTTTTGTCATCCACTGCCTTTGCTGAAGTGCTTTGCAGAACAGTGTTCCTGTAGAATTGTGCAGATAACTGAAAAACAGGTTTGCTGCTAATGCTAAATCCTGGTTTTGTCTGTCTCTTAAAAATCTTGATATTTTGGGGGGGACCTCTTGTCAAATGCATTTAAAAGAACACTGGGTACTTCTTTGTGTATGTGCTCATTGATTTGTTTGGAACACTCCAGTGTAAAAGTGAATAATTGTGTATGAAAGGAGGGGGAGGCTGTTTTCATAAGCTATCATTAACACCCAGCTTCTGCTGGATGCACTGAAAGATGCTGGAGCCATGAGAATAATGGTTGGACCTTTTCTTTTTTCCTAGAAATGGTTGAATCAATGAAGAAAGTGGCTGGAATGGATGTGGAGTTGACAGTGGAAGAAAGAAACCTGCTTTCTGTTGCATATAAAAACGTGATTGGAGCCAGAAGAGCTTCCTGGAGAATAATCAGCAGCATTGAACAGAAAGAAGAAAACAAAGGTGGAGAAGATAAATTAAAAATGATTCGGGAATATCGGCAAATGGTAAGAAACTGCTGCAGCCCAGGGTCACAGACCAGCCTGCAGGGGCTGGCTGCCTGGAGAGGAGGAGGTTTGCTCCTTGTCTGGAAAAAGAAATATTGTTGAAGTGGAGAGGCTGGGTGTTTGTGTGTGAACACTCAAAAGGACAGGAGACTTGAAGGAGAAAGGGAGAGCTTTTCCTTCAGTGCAGTGAACTCTGCTGGCACTTGCTTTCTTCCCTACTTAAGTGTGAGGATGCACATGCTCAAGAGGCCTTATTCTTTCCCCTCCAGCCTGACTTATCCCAGCTAATGGTTTGGTTTTAAGTTAACCATGTCAAAGGAGGTGGTTGGCTGTTGGATAAAGTTGATTTGGATCCTGCATGCTTGGTGCATGCAGCACTCTGGCTTACAGAGTTGAAATACTACTGCTGCTACTAATGAAATGCCAGTGGGGAAAAGTCTTCAGTAGTGTTCTTGGCATAGAGACAGAAAGTGTGAAGCCAGGTGGCCATTTTCTTGACTCCTTTACCTTGTCTTTTATCACTGTGATAGTTGCATTTCATGTACATTGGCCATGCTGTTACCCAGATGAAAATGTAGCAGGGGTTGGTGGAAACCAAATGTGTAGAAGTTGGGTGACAGTGAAGGACAGGTCCCTGGTTAGTCTTGATCAGATCAGTGGATGCTCTGACAGCATCTAGTTCTTAAAACAAATGCTAGAATATAATGGTCTCCTCAGCTGAGAAACTAGCACGTGGAATAACCTCCAGGGCCTTGCTGTTTTGAGAGAGAGGGAAAAATGATCCACATAACTTCATGCTTAGTCTCAGCAGCCTGTGCAACTTTACCTAAAATGGAAAACTTGGAGCAGCCTCTGACTCTCATCTGTGAGAGGGCTGATGGAACCTTCAGCTAGTAGAGTAGGCAGTTGTTTTCCCCCCTCCCTTAAATAATGGGTGTGCAGGGAGCAGGAGTGCTCCAGTACTGTTTCAATCCCACACATTTCTGAAGGTATTTTATCTCCATTATTTGAGGACAAGTGCCTCCCCATGCTTCAGATCTTCACTTACAGAGAAACAGTGGAGTATGTTGTATCACCTGGCACTGATTCATATACCACCAATGGAAATGATGTTGGCTTGGAAATCTTTTCTCAGGAATGGCTCTGGACTACTTTCTGTTGACTCACAGGGTTTCTGTTGCTTCATGGAATTGTTAAAGTTGTGAGTTTCTAATTTTATGCTGGCATGCTGATGAGATGAGACTCTTCCAGTCACATAAAGTCCCAAATCCTGTTTCTTGATGGGTGTTGAAAATCTCTCTAAGAGAATGTATAAAATAAGACAATAGTTATCAAATTTGTCATACACTGTGATCTTCCAGGGTTTTTTGCACAGTTTTGTGGGTGGTTACTGTATGCTGCCTGCTATATTTCTTGGTTTTGAAAGCACTGTAAGAAAGGTGTTTGTTCTGCATCTCTCCTTGGAAAGAGAGCAAGTATCACACAGAACAGACTGGTGTGCAACAAACAGATGTATGAGTCCTTAAAGTATCATGAGAGGCCACATGAAGTGCCATAAAACAGCATCTTCAGCTGTTAACTCCTGAAAGGGAGCAGCTAGCACAGCTGCTTGAGGTGGGAGTGCTGTGCAGAGCTGTGCTGTAGTCTCCTGTGTCTCACAATAGACTGGCTGTCTCAGTTCTAGCCAGTTTTCCAAGAGCCTTCTGTCTGTTGTTTCTAGCTTCAGTTTGTAGCTGCTGGGACACTGAATTAGCATCTGCTGCAAGGAGAGTGTGAATGGATTTGGAAGGTGGCAAGGAAGCAGGAAGGGGCTGAAGAACATAGCTGGGATGATGCTTCTCCCTCCTGCTGAACACTAGCACAGCTGCCCTGCTGACCTGTTCAGAGCTGCTTGGAAGAGCTAAGGTCTAGAGCAGGCTTAGCACAGCTCTGGTTATTGTGCTTCCCTTGTCAACAAATACCCCTGTTGTGGCATTTTCCAGAGTTCAGTGTTGGGAAACCCTTCCAAGGCTTGAAAGGCCCCGAAGAAGGAAACAAAAGCATATCACTTGTTTGGGGACTGACAGGCCACACATCTCTTGCCTCCCACCAGAGCCAGGTGTGACCCTGCTCAGCTCTAGAGTGCTGCTCAAGTTGAAATGGAAGGTTGACTTGGAGTAAAAGGTTAAGGTTTCTATGGTTTTGGTCTATACCAACATTTGTTATAATTTAGCATGTAGATCTTAAAAATGTATGGGGTTTGTTTGAGGCCAGTGTGAGTGGGGCAGAACTCAGGATCATGGTGTTCCAGAGCAGGGCTGGGCTGGTTTTCTCTGATGCATCCAGTGGGTCATTCTGAGAGCTGATGGCAGGTGCCAGGCTGTGCCTTCACCCAAACCACTTAAATAGCAAATCACATACACAGCCATGGGGGAAAATGCCACTTACTGCTTCCTTTCTACACAGGCTGCTTTTCTGGGTCCTGTGACCATCTTGGATACACAGAAATAGAGCCCCCTTGGCTTTCTGGCTGCATCTCTGGATGAGAGCACCCTGGGGCTTGTGCTCCTCATTCAGCCTGGGGTCTGCCTGCTCATAACAGGCTTCACTCCTTGCAGCAGAACCAACTCCCTTCCCTAATAGCACAGGACAAGTATTGACCTTCCTAGTTGTGCCATGAGACAATGTGTGTTTCTAGGACCTCAAAACCTGGGTTGTATCCTGGGGCAGCTGCAAGGTTCTGTTCTCCTTGGCCCCCTTGGGAAGGTTCTCCTTAGCCCCTTGGGAAGGCTGGGCTGTGAGTTGTGTAAGTGTGGGTGATCTGTTTGTTTGGGTAGGGTGGGAGCTTAGTGGCTTCAACTATCTCCTCCCAGTCTAGTTCCATGATGTCTCAGTTGTGAGGTGCAGCTGTTCTGGGGGCTAAAACAGGTCAGAACCAGTACAGCCCCCCTTTCCCTGCTTGCTTCTAGGAACTTTCCTCCCTTAGCTCACCAGGGGGCTGACAGGCTTCTGTATCTGCAGAGCTGAGCAGTCTGGGATGTGGCTAAGCCAGCACTCACTCAGAGGCAGGGTGGATTGTGGGGGCTCCTGCCACTGCATCAGGGTGAGCAGTGTCCTGCTCAGAGCCTGCAGCACCATGTGTCAGACTGGGAGCTGGAATGGTGACAGACTCTAACCCTTCCCTCCTGAATGCCCTGCCCAGGCTTAGTGTGGCTCTTGTGCTGGCTTGCTGCTTTACAGAGCTCATTGAGCCACTTTGTCTAGGACAGAGCCTGCTCACAAAAGGGCTTTCAGGGTTTTGTTGTGGGTTTGGTTTTGTTTTGTTTTGTTCTTAACTTGATTTGTGTTAAATCTTTTTAAACTAAGCTTGGTCAGGACATTTACATTGCCCTGGACAGCAGCTGATCTCTGATAACTTGTGTGACTGATCCATTTAAGCAAAGCTGCAAAAGGTCTGTCTGAGATGAAACAGAAGTTTGTACATATATGGTTATTAAAAAAAAAAAAAGAGGATTAGAAACTGATTTAATTCTTTGCAGTTTTGCTGAAGAACTCTCTGCAAAAGAAGTCATTGAAAAAGAGGATCAAGAGGAAAGAAGTTTGCAGGAACTGACTGCTGGCCAAAGGTTTTATAGCTTTTGTAGCCCAAGAATATGTGAAGTAGATCCTTTTCAAGTGACCACATTTCAGCAACTTCCTTAAGCATTTATCACATAACTTTAAAGTAGAGAATCTAACCCTTCTTCTGAATGTTAGGGCATTCTGACATTGCCATGAAATATGCTCTAGATATCCTGTGGCATTCCCACGGGATGCTCAGCAGGTCCTGCTTTGGCCATGTTGATGTCAAAAGGCAGTTTTTAGCTTTTTTGAATTATTTCTTTGTCTTTGGGTGTGACATTTTCTGTGGTAAAACCTAGCCTAGGCCTTGCTGTATTTTCTATATGATAAAGAAATGAAGGTGATGTGACCATGTTCTCAACTTTGGCTGTTAAAATCCAGTATCCATTCTTAAATAAGGCTTTGTATATTGGCTTGCTGTGGCCACAGTGTTTTGGATCTGTTCTTTTTCTCTGAGTTGTTAGGGTTTTTTTTTCCATTTTTGCCTGCTTCCAAAGTCTGAATTTTCTTGAGTTCATTTTCCTCTTGTCTTTGACCATTTTGTTAGTGTGGCACATTTCTTCTGTTCTGATATTCCATGATGATTTGTCTTGAGGCTCTTCTGTTAGAGCTTTGCCTCCCAAGTACTCACTAAACTTGTTCTGAAGGTCATTTAACTCTGAGGTGTAATGGAATTTAGCTGATTTGTGTTAATTAACTTCAAATTGTCCCCTGCACCACTGCCACTTTGAGGCTTCCATGACCAAAACTGTAAGGAATTGGGAGTTGTACAAGCCTTGGAGTAAGGAATTCTTTCCAGAGACAACCTATTGCAACTGCCTAACAAGAAACCTCCCAGGGAGTTCACAGTTCCATTACTGAATAGCTTGTAGTCTTATGTGCTGACCTTGTCACCTCTCCTTCACTTTGGGGTGTTTGTTTCTCTTCACTAGGTTGAGACTGAACTGAAGTTAATCTGTTGTGACATTCTGGATGTACTGGACAAACACCTCATTCCAGCAGCTAACACTGGCGAGTCCAAGGTTTTCTATTACAAAATGTAAGTATCTTCTTGTGGGGCAAGGACCTCTCACTGCATCTCAGCTGGAGACTGAAATGAAGTAGCTACACAGGTGTTTTCTACCTGCTCAGCCACAGTAACTTCTAGAAGGAAGATAGTTCAGTCCTACCTAACCAACAGCCCTTTTTGGAGGTGTTAGTGTCCTGATGGGGTGGGTGGTATCAGATCTGGGTGGTTGTGAAAGCCACGAGAATCTGAAATGTTGTGCAGCTCAAAATGTAAGAAACAACCATCTCCTTTAATTGGGCTAATGAAGTGGAAATCAAATACCTGCCTCAGTGCTGTAAAGAGAAGAAAACCAGATAGATGGATAACTTGTGTCAACTGCAAAACTGCAATACAGGAGGAAACCTGGCCCAGAGGTATGTTGCTGCAGTCACTGGGTTGATGCATATGTTCTACTTTCTGAAGCATAGTTCAAATCTTTAAATGATCATAGTTTTTTTTTGTAGTTGAATTATCTCAGTCAGAAACTTGTCTAGTTAGATGAGATGCAGTTGCTGGAGTTCGGTGGAGAAGCTCATGTTGTGTTTGTGTGCTACTGCACTGCTCTCCAGACCCCTGTGTTGTGAGAGCAGAGCTGCTCATTTACAGACTACTGACTTCTCACTGCTTGTGTTTCCAGGAAGGGGGACTACCATAGGTATCTGGCTGAGTTTGCCACAGGGAATGACAGGAAGGAGGCTGCAGAGAACAGCTTGGTGGCTTACAAAGCTGCTAGTGACATTGCAATGACAGAACTCCCGCCAACACACCCCATCCGCTTAGGACTTGCCCTCAACTTCTCTGTATTCTACTATGAAATTCTTAATTCTCCTGATCGTGCCTGCAGGTGGGTACTGACTGGGAACATGGGGAATGAAATGGGAACTGCTTTTCCTCACTGGGGAATGCTGGGCTGGCTCTCTTCCTGCCAGCAGCTGGTGGCTGCCTCTGTTGGAGGGCACTTGATTGGAAAGGTTTTCAACTTTAACATTTTCTTGAGTCCGGACCCCTTTGTTTCTCTGGGAGCAGCTCATGCATGAGAAGCAGAATAGTGATAATGCTGGATTGGTCAACCAGTGGCAGTTTAGCAGCTTGCCCTGTTAACTCTCTGATACAAGGGAACCACGTTGCTGCTGTCTGTGAGCATGTTTGGAGTGACAATAGCTCATCTAGCTGTAGGGGTGCAGCTCCTGTGAGCAGGAAAGTGATGACTGAAGCAGATACTGTTTGTCTTCTGTTCCTGTTGCTGCAGATTATGTAATACAACTTCTTTCAAGCTTTTTAGTAGACCTTGGCTCAATCTTACTGCAAGATGTAGAACTAAAACTCATATTCTTGAGTAGTAAGATTGTTAAGCACAGAAAGTGATTGGGTTTGAAGAGGGGAGGTACTTGTATGAGCATTTAAACACTGCTAAATATGAGAGATTTGTTACAGAAGCTTTGGATGTTGTAGCCATATGGGTGTTCTGAGGCACAGGTTTAACCTGTTTGCTTCTGGATTCTCCTTAGATATGTTAAATCTGTATTCTGTGCTTGCAGGTTGGCAAAAGCAGCTTTTGATGATGCTATTGCAGAACTGGATACACTGAGTGAAGAAAGCTATAAGGACTCTACACTTATCATGCAGTTGTTACGTGATAATCTGACACTATGGACTTCAGACATGCAGGGTGATGGTGAGTAAACTGCTCTCAGATGCTGCTGTCCCAAAGCAGAGCAGGGAGATGGAGATTCCTTTGGTGGTTTAATTCTGTCTCTCCCAATAATTGACCCTTCTGAACTGATGTCCTTCCTTAGTGCTGGCCAAGTTGACTGGCATGGCAGTAGCTCTTCTGAGCAGCTCTTACTTGAAGGAGGTGTAGAAGTAGTAACACTTTTGACTCCCCTCCCCACCTGGCTGTTCAGGCATCTGATTATTTCAAAGCAGTGACTTCCTTGAATTCAGCTGGTTTTCCTTGAGAGCTGCCATGGCCATGGAGAGTTGTCATTCCACCCAGGCACCAGTTTCCCACGCAGGGGAAGGGCTGCAGACAATCCAATTCCATTCCTCAGTCACTCAGTGTTTCTGCTGGCATTTCAGTGCAAGATTTACTGCCATCACATGAATCACTTCACCTTAGAGCACTTTGCATAGTTTTAAATTCTTATGAGTACAAAAAGAAGAGGAAAAAGGAAAAGGGATTTTGTAAAATACTTTGTTACTGGGATAGGGGAGCTTGGGGAAATCTCATTTGCTATTTGAGATATTTGAAGTACTTTAATACTCCCAAAAATGCTGGGTTGTGACTCCTGAAGTGGGTTTTTGCCAGAGCAAATACCAAATACATCCCCTGGCAGTACCAGAGGGTAGGACCTAGGTTGCTTCTGTTCCTGTTAGTCAAAGTTCTGAAAATGCCTCTTTTTTTTTGGCATACTGAATGGACTTTTTCCTTGTACACTTTCACATAAGTGCTAAGTGTAAATTTACACTTGTTTAGTTTTGAGTTAACCTCCTGTTTCACTCATTATTGATAGTGGATTAAACATCTGCTCTGTTTAGACTCAGGTCATGTTCTGTTCTGCAGCAATGATGTTCTGGGGAGACAAGGGGCAAGTGTTGGAACTTGGAGGTGGGGGAAGTCAGTCCTGGTTAAAAGTTTATTAGGTACTTAAAAGGAGAGAGGTTTGAGGCAACATCACTGCTTAACCTCAGATAATTAGTGCCTTGCCAAAATCTCCTGTCAAATGTCCTATGAAGCAGAGGGAGCCACAGAGCATCACTGCAGCCCCTGCTGGGGCAGTGTCTGCTTGAGTGTAGAGTCTCTGGTGTGGGACTGGGAGCACTGTTGTTACTGGGTAGCTTCTAGCTCTGCATAGGGCACACATGGAATGATTTAAGTCATGTTTTACTCCTGTTTCTTAGGGCTTTTAACAGAACTGGGAAAACTGGAACCATGCAGGGTCTTGACTCCTCAGTTACTCTGCATCCTAAAGCTGAGTCTCTTGGAAGGGCCCTCCCCTTGGTTCCTGGATCCTGTAATTACCACCTCTATTATCAGGTGCCTTCCATGCCTTGTTTAGGCACTGGAAAAAGAAATTTGCTCCCAGTTCTCCCAATGAAGATACAGTCTTTTTTTAATGGAGCCAATACCTGGTGCTCTGGGGAAGCTGTTGTGGTGAAGTAACAAGGCTGGGTTGCTGTTGAGACAGGAGCATTAGAGCATCTTCCAGAGGTGATCTCTGCTTGCATGTGAGCTGGCTGACATGATACATCTCATACACCATAGAATTTGAACAGGATTGCTGACAGAGGCTCTTGATGCTCATTTTTCCATAAGCTAGACTCAAGTTTCTTGTTTCTTATTTAACTCTGCAACATATATAATATTTTTGTTCTTAAGTATTTCAGACTATCCTAGTTGCTGTTTATGATGCATGCCAGAAAAATAATGATCAGAAAATACTGCAGAACTGCTTAAAATCATGGTGCAGTTCTTCAGGTGCACAAAGAAACAGTGTTTGTGGCAGAGGTGCAGAGCTGGGGTTCCTGCTGGATGCTGAGGGAGTTGAAAGCTGCTGCTTCCAGAACTCAAGTGTTTCCAAAGCAGGAGGAAGGAGCCTCTGAAGATGGGTGGAAGTTCCTAGTGGCATTGAGACTTCCTGGTTACCAGTGTCCTGAGGGGTGGGGGAGAACTGGGAAAGGCTGTTCCTTTGCATTAAGCTTTGCTGTTGTGCTCTGAGCTGTGCAGGTTGTAGGGAGTGACTTGGATAGTTGGGTGTGACTCTGCTGCTGCTCTGGGCCATCCCATTCACTGTATCCCAGCCCTGGCACACATCAGCTGTTCAGTTGGTTTTCACATTTGTCATGTCTCCATATGATTCCTGTTCTCCCCTTCTTTCCTGCTGTATAGATTCCTAAAGGGAAGTCCAACTGTTCATTTCCTAAAAACTCTACTTTGTAAGTCTTCACCATGGCTTCATGAACTTTTCAGCTCCAGTTTTCTCCCAGTCACTAATTGTGTTTGCCTCTCACTCTGCTGCTAAGCTGCTTGTATCTCTGACTCCATCCAGAGCTGAGCAGTGTCCTGCCCCTCTGTGACCTGCTGCCCAGGTCCAGAATGCTTGACTAAGATCCAGAGTAACTTACATGTTTGGGATTGAGCTGCATACTTGGATGGGTATGAAGAATAATTGGGCATGAAAAGTACTTTCCCAGTCTCCTGTCAGAGGAGCATTTGCTGAAGTGCATTGGCTGGAGCATGCTCAGATCTTTTAATTTCCTGGGTTAGGGCCTCTGCTTCTCTCTCTGGAATGATCTGCTCTGTAATCTTAAATAATCTCACTGTTGAATGTCAGATGTCTTGTGTTCCTAGGCCACCTCTTCCACACCTTGTGCCTGGCCATGCTCTGAGCAGGCATTCTGATGAAGTGCTGACAGTCAATAGTCTCGTTTGATGGGATGTTTATTTAATGGGCAGTTCTTGTTGCCCTTAAGGCAGTTAAATGTAACTGTAAAGCAAACATCCTGCAGTTGGTTTTAGCAGTTCACTGAGCAGGCAGGTGCTGCAGCACTGGCTGGAGGAGCTGGGCAGGGGCAGCCCCTGCAGAGCAGGCTCCTCATGGCCAAGCTTCAGGGCACTGCAGGGAGCAGCCTGGGTGAGGAGGGCACACTGCCTGCTTTGGGGCTTTGAGACATTCAGGAAAACATTGTGTTGAAATTCAATAACCTCAAGCCCAGGCTCCTGAAGCAGGGACCCATTTTTGTACTCCTTTGGTACTTCAGACAGGTGTCACCAGGGGTGTTCTCTGAAAGTGCCCACAGAGCTTTGTGGTTGTTGAGACTGGAGTCAAGTTGGGCAGAAAAAAAGACTTTAATTTCTAACAACTGTTTTGCTCTCGTGTGTGTCACTGGTGAATTGCTGTCTGTTCTCTGGAGCCCGGGGGGAGGTTGGGGGAGGTGATTTTCTGATTCAGGGAAGGTGATTTCCAGCCCTGCTGGTGGCTTCTGTCTTGGCTCTTCACCCTGAGCAGCAGGGTGAGGCCCTGTGTGGTTTGTTTGTCCTGCTGGCAGTCTGTCTTCTAATGCCTGTGGTGTGTGAAGTGCTCAGGTGGTGAGGCTGAATTCCCATGGGAACTCTCCCTGGGAACTGGCTGTTCCATGAGCAAGTGGGTGAGTGTGTCCCTGCATGAGCCCCCCTCTGGCTGCAGCACAGCTCCAGCTGCCCCCTCACTGCTCTCCTCTGTCCCTTTGCAGGTGAAGAACAGAATAAAGAAGCGCTGCAGGATGTGGAAGATGAAAACCAGTGAGACACAAAGGCCAACAAGAGAACCCATCTCTGACCACCCTTCCCCTTCCCCACAAAAACCCTCAGTGTCACTCTGAGAACCACCAAATCTGACTTTTACATTGGGTCTCAGAATTTAGGTTCCTGCCCTGTTGGGTTTCTTTAAATTTTTTTTTTTTAATTTTTTTTTTTTTTTTTTTTTACACAGTTTAAAAGTTTTTAAAGGCAAAGGTGAATTTCTGTGGATTTTACTGGTGCCAGCTTTTAGGTTCTTTAAGACACTAACAGGACTGCATCCAGGCTCTTTCAGCATTACTGTGTCTCCTGCCAGCTCTGGTGAGATGCCATTAGGAGTGGATGTTGCACCCCAAGGCCGTTAGACTCATAGGGGCAGATTTGGAGCTAGAGGCATGTGGTGGCATTTTTCTTTTGGGTTGTTTTGTTTTTTTTTGGTTGGTTTTGTTTTTTTTTTTTTTATAACTGTTTAAACTGAATTTTATACCAATGTTTAAACTTAGCTGGGTGTTTAGCTTGAAGTTACGAGGTTGCATTGGGACATCTATTGTAGTGGTTTTACTGTATCAAAACAACAAAAAAAAAAGGTTTCCAAACTGCTGAAATGTTGCTGAAAATCATGGTGCTGGTAACAGTTCAACAATCCGTGGCTGCTCATTCTTGCCTGTTCTTTCCTCCTCCTCCAAGCAGGTAGCATTGAAGGTGGCATTGAGAAGCCTGCATGCGTGTTCAATATTTGTTTTTTTTTCTTTCTCCCTCCCCCTCTCCCCATCTCCCTTCGCTCGCTCAACCTCTTTTGTTCAGTATGTGTAACTTGAAGCTAATTTGTACTACTGGATATCTGACTGGAGCCACAGATACAGAATCTGTATTGTTCTTACTGAAACACAGCATGGAATTAACATTAAACTTAAATAAAACAAACCTAAATTAAAAATGCCAAATACTACCATGGCTTTCTTTCAGATTTTAGTTATTTCGGGCGAAAATAACTCTCCTTTGTTGTTTGTAATAGGAACATGTGGAGGGGGGAGAGAGAAGTAACAGCAGGAGCAATCAGATCCAGCCTGGTGTGTAAGTGCAGCCCTGTGCTGGGGGGAGAGGGAAGCTCTTCCACACCCTTCAGGGGTCTTTCCCTACCCTGACTGCACAACCCCTGGTCTGATTGGTGTCCAGCAGCTCTCCTCAGCCACTTGCATGGGTGGAGAGAAGGAAAATGTGCTGATGTCCATCCTGCCTGCCTGAAAAGCCTCTAGCAAGAATCTGCTCCATGTCAGATGGTATGGGCAGAGATTGGGCCCAGGAACCAAAGAGACTTTAAGGAAAAAAAATCAACCCCAATCCTACCCTCCCTCACAAACTTAGGAAAAGGTTTCCCAGGCCAGAGCAGGTGTGTGGTTTGGAAAAGTTTATTGAGCGGAGTGTCTGAGGCTCTGGAGCAGCCTCCACAGCCCGGGCTGAGGTCATTCCCACTGCAGGGTGGGCAGCTCCAGGCCGGGGATGGCACCCAGAGGAGGGCAGGCTGAGGGGGGTGAGTGGCAGGGTGCTGGGCTCTGTCCATTCAGGGCTCGCCACACCTGCTGCTGCTGCTGTGCCAGGGCAGGATGGGGAAGGCAGCGGAGCACGACCCACAGCAGTGCAAGGCTGGAGTCAGCGGGGAGTTGACACGGAGCAGTCCCCCTGCAGCACTCAGGATCTTGGTTCAGTGGAGGTGCTGGGTGTGAGCCTCTGGGATGCAGGATGAGACCAGGCAGTGTCCCTTGGAGCTGGGCCTGCAGTGACCCAGCTGGCTGGTGCACACGTGTGGGTGCCCAGGCGCTGGCAGCGCTGCACTCGCCGGCTCTTCCTCTTTAAGGCAGCACTGAGAGGCTTTTAGATAAACATGGTGGAGCTTTATTGTGGGAACTCAAACTTCCAGTTATTGCTAAAAACAAGAGGAAAAGCAACTTTTTTTTTTTTCTGAAGGTGCTGCTCTGAGGCTGAGCTGTGCCAGGGAAGGGGCAGTGGTGGCTCCCAGTGGTAGGAGGTGGGAGGGATCGTGGGCAGGTCCTGTGGCCAGTACAGGGCTTCATCTCCAGCAGCAGTTGGAAGTGGCAGCCCTGCAGTTAATGTTTTGTTGGGATGAGTGGATATGAAAATTCCTACAGTATAAAAATAACCAGTATAGAGCAAGAAATGGGAGAGGTGATTTGAACAAAGGTAAGAGTCTCTGGTTCCGGGGCAGTGATGGGGGGTTTCTCAGATTCATACCTTAAAAACTAAAAAGAACAAACTCCCAAGTCTAAACCAAGTTTCCACATCAACTCCATTTCTCGTAGTGCATCTCTCACCCCGGGCTAGAAAGTATTTACAGGTTCTACCCATTTACACGATATGGCTTTAGCAGATTGGAACACAAAGCTGCAAACGTCTCCGAGATAAATTCTTCATACAACATTCTCCCACTAGAAAGTTTGGCATTTCCAGGATTTGGCTGATGGAGCAGCAGAGCTGCTTCCTGGTGGTGCTTTTTGGATGATGACAAAGCACAAAGTTTGGTCATTTCCATCAGGGCTTAAACTCTAGATCAGTCAGAGCTGCCTCTCCCTCAAGAGCCCAGCTGAACACGGCTCTGCAGACACCGCCTTGGATCCCGGTGTTTGCCACTCAGGGAAGGAAGGGAAAGGCCTTTCTTTTGGAATTCTGGTATTAAGACAAAGCAAGATGGATTTTGTGGTTTGTCTGAAAGTGCAGGTCTTTGGTAACAAACAAAATGAGCGAAGCAAGGAGGGAAGGGGGGATGGTGCTGGGATTGTCCAGCCCCTTTTACAGGGAGCAGTCAGATGGTGCAGGAAAAGGTCCTGTCCTGGAGCGCCTTTCATCATCGGGAATTCAACCGAGGAGCGACCTGCAGGAGAAGAAGGAAAGCTAGGAAGGGTGGTGAAGATGCTACAACAGTTGGAGCTTCTGAACATCTTCAAAGCACTCTTGCTGATAAAGGAAGCAGCCTGGTCCCCCGTGAGCGTGCTCGTATACATTTCATCTGTGCACAGCTCCCTAGAGCAAGGGAATCCTCTGGCAGTGCTACACTGGTGGCTTTCCAGAGGCTGGGCTGTTGGTGAAGAGCAGAGGGGAAGGGTGGGTGGTTCTGAGGCTGGCCAGGCAGGAGGAAGAGCCTCACTGTGTTCTGGATTTACTTCTTAACCTTGAATCTGCCAAGGCCTAAGTCAGTTGTGTGACTGTGTCTGACTCACAGGAAGACAACAATCTGAGAAGGGAAGAGGATTTTTCTTACTTTGTTTTTAAATGCCTTGAAAATGTAGAGTGTGGTGTTAAAGCCTGAACCCTGGGGAGAAAAAAACCCTGTGTGACAGGAAAATCACCTGCTGAGTTTGAGTGAGCTGAGCCTGGCAGTCTCTGGAGACCCCAGAAACTGCAGAGCTCCAGCTGGGGAGGAGGCTGAGGCAGCAGGGCAGGGCCTTTGGCAGGGAGGGTGTGTGGTGTGGGTGGTGCCAGCAGGACAAACCGTGCCAGATCCTGGGGATGGAACCACACTGTGAGCTGCTGTTTCTCACCCAGCTCAGCCTGTACTCACCACTGTTAGGTGGCCATTCTTGGCTTTGGCTATGAGCAGTTCTGAGCCCGAGATGAAGTCAATGATCCCTTCTTTGCCTTGCCCCACTGTAAATTTTATGCTGCAGAGAGAAAGAGGTAACAAGGTTCAGTGAGTGAGTGTGACCGACCTCTCCAGGAGCTCAAGTTTACTCTCCTTTGTGCAAGTGGCCACACTGCATTGATGCTCAGCTTTGCTGGATCTGCAGCTTTAGTTAAGCTGTTGAGGTACACGTAGATGTCATGCAGGTGCTTTTCTATAGCACTTGAATGCTGAAGCTGAGCTCTCTTCAGCACAGGAGCAAGCCCAGGCAGCCTGGGGGGGATTTGGTGCCACTCACCTGCCCTGATTGATGTTGACATGGTTGACTTTGTCTGCCTGCATGGCTGTCTTTGTTAGTGTCTCAATCACGTGTTCACTCTGCAGCACAACATCTCCCTGCAGGAGACAAGACAGTGGCTCATGGTGGTGGTGTCACACTGTCCATACACCAAAGTGATGCTGTCATTCACAGGGACAGAACTAGCTCCACAGGTTAGAAAGTAAAAACACTTCTCTGAGCAGCCCAGGCTTGGTGGGGCCCCAGTGGGGGGTCATCTCAGCAGCTAATTTATTTACAGGGTTATCAGGGATGGGAGAAGGGGCAGCACCAGGGCTGCTGGTGACAGTCACTGGTGAGCCCCACCTGGGAGCTGTGGCACTAAATTAGTGACATGCACATCACCAAGTGTGTCTCATATGCTCCTTGTGCCTTTACATGGTGTAGAGGTGTTTGGGGAAGGGGTGGGTGAGCCCCCCTACCTTCTGCTTGTTGTCTTCACAGTGCACGTGCAGCACAAACAGGTTGTCACTCAGGCTGCTGACAGAGATGCCTGCAACAGAGAAAGGCCACTTGACACCCAGCACAACCCCCTGGGATTCCTGCCCCTGGGAGGAGACTCTCCCAGGAATGCAGCAACTGTTCCCATATCAAGAACCCCAACAGCTGAACCCACAGCCACAGCCTGGTGTGTTGGTCCTCCCAGCCTCAGTTGGCACGGCCACTGCCACTCCTGCAGCCAGTGGTGCCTCCTGGTCCTGCTGTAGCCTCTGCCATGGAAAAATACCCTTGGGTAGGGGGTAGGGATGGATTGAAAAGCTTTGTTTCTTCATAGATGGGTTTTTGGACTTGAATATCCCCACACTAGATACAATGTGGGTGAGCTGTTCAAATGGAGCCTTGCAAGGTGAACGTGCATCTGCCACAGCAGTGTCTGAATGGAGTCCCAGAGCCCCAAGTTAGTGTTGCCCTTGGAAACCAATTCAAATGGTGACAGTTACCAATGCAGCAGAGGCTGCATCAGGCTGATCCTGAAATGATCAGAGCACCAGAATTTGCTCTGAACAGAACAGGAGCTGGAGCTGAGGCTGTGGTGTGATAGGTGCCAGCCACAGCCAGCCCTTGACCACAAGCACCAGCCTGGCTCAGCAGTTTCCTCCCTCTAAAAGCACCAGGCTTGTGCCAAATATTCAGAGGGCTGCAAGCTGCAGTGGTGCCCCTGTAACCCTGGCACACCCCCCCGGGGGCAGGGACCAGCAGCTGGAAAACGACCGAGGAGGGGCGGGGGGAGCTTGAAACCAAGATACAGCCTGGAAACGCTCCTCAGTAGAGATCCCTCCCGTCCAGGGCAAGACAAGGTGGTGACGGTTAGTGAAGCAGGCAGGGTGGCGCCCCCGTACCCGTGAGGTTGGCGTAGTCGATGCGCTGCTTGACCCGCGCGTCCTCCACGATCAGCGCCGCCCCCGCCGTCAGCAGCAGCTGCCGCGCCCGCGCCTTGTAGCCCTTGCGGTCGTACTTCACCACCGGCACTGCGTACTGAGACAAGGAGCAAGGTGAGCCCCGCTCCCCTGCCAGCCCCTGGCCCTCTCCCCACATCCAGGAGCTAAACTGGGAACGGAGCAAAGCTTTGGAGTCCAGTTAGGGGATTGGTCTGTTTTGGTCTGGGCAGGTTTTATTTCTTCCTGTCTGGCCATGGCAGCTGCAACCCTTTCAGTTCTGAACTGACATCATTCAACTTGCCCAAATCTCCCAATTACGTTTCAGAGCCACCAGCTTTTCCCACAGTGTTATAATAATTTTACATAATAATGTAAAATTCTTGCTGTATTTTCTTCAGAAAGCTAATCTGGAGTTATTCAGCAGAATATGAAAAGCTTGACAGAAGTATTAGGACACACATCTCACCTTAATTGGTTCATTTTCTAAAGCCTGAAGGATTTTAGAATTTATCTCTTCATTACCTATATTAAAATTAAAGCCAAAGAGGTGGGGATCAGAAAGAAGGTTCTAGCAAGAGGAAAGCAGATTAATTCCCACCCCCTTTCCTGGTAACCTCTGCAGCACCTACTCACCCAGACGAGTGTTGATGAAGAGTCGAGGAACACTCTGAGGGTAATTGTCTTTTTTACCCTTAAAAATCTCACTGGCAATTACTTTTTGTTCCAACTGCAAAGATAAAAGATGGATTCTTGTTTAGTATGAAATTTCTCCTTAATAAAAACCCCATTAATTTATCTTAGAAAATTATGTTCCCCTTTTGTTGTTTTTTTTTTAGCAGTCATCTATTTTGGACCTTCTGAATCATCTTAGTCACAGAATTACCCACAGTATTCCAAATGTTTTCAACAGCTGCCCTGTCTTGAGGGTAGAAAAGTTCCTTTTTTCCTCTTCCCTTTTCTGTGTCACTTTGATTCCAGCTCTGGGCTCTGACTGGCAGACAGCACCATGCAATCTGCTGCTGCAGTGCTGGGGCAGGGCCCTTCAGCTGCTTAGTCCCCACCAGCCTCTGGTCCTGTTCAGTGACAGCAGCCCCAGTACCAGTCACCCCCCTGACTCATGTTCCTTTGGAGTAAGAACAAAAGCAGGAGTGTGGAACCAGGAAAGCCCCTGGGCTTTTTTAGAGGGGCTGCTGCACAGTGTAAAGAACCCAAGGTGATTTACAAGTAAAAATGTGGATGGAAGATACTTGTTGCTGGTCATTCTGGTTTGCTGGGGTAGTCCAGCTCAGGCAGGGCTGGTGTTAATCCTGCAGCTGTTCATCACAGGCTCAGCCTCTACCTTCATCTGCAGCATCTCACTGCATGTGGCTCAGAAGCAATATGATGTTCTAATAAAAGCTTTATGGCAGCTATCCCTGTACCCTCTGAGCAGTCCCATCTCCACTGGTCAGTGTACACACTGCCTATGATGGCCCTTCACTGAGCTTTTTTTAATATTAAAAAATCCTCCCACTCTTCATGACTGAGTCCAATCTCAGTATCATGCTTTTTAGCCAGAACAGCAGCTGAAACTGGTCATGCAATGTCTCTGTTTGTAAAATTACTACTATGCAGAATTCCTACTCTCTATTTTATAGGGGACAACCAGAATAATGCAGCTTCTTACAGTTTGGTATTCCAGGGGAAGAGTAACAGGGCCTTTCAGTACAGAAATGACACAGGGCCATGGATACACAGCACTGTTAAACCAGCATGTACTGAGATACATAGATAATGGGGTTTATTTTGTTTTATGCACATTCTAATCTTATTTTTCTATTAAAAACCCTGTCAAGGTGTCTCCTACCTGCTGCTTCCACTCGGGGCTGATTCTCTTGCAGTAGGTCCAGACCATGTTCTGCATACAGAGCTGTCGCAGGAGCTGGGAGGCCTGGGGAAGAAATCCCACAGGGAATGAAAACAGCTCAGAATTACTGACAAATCCAAAGAGAGGAGACAGAGGAGGAAGCAACTGTGGAAAAACACCCTGCTGAATTACAATGCTGTTCCATTACTAAGAATTAGACAATAGGAAATTTATTTCCCCCCCCTCTCAGAGTTTGCTGTCCACCATTCTCCAGTGTTAGCAGGAGCACTCACTTCACCCTGCTGGGCCCTGCAATCCAAAGACCCTTGGACAAGATAATTCGGATTTTCTGTTTTGATCAGATAAAAAAACCCCATCTGTCAGACACAGCATAATAATGGAACAGGGGAAATTCTATCTGTTCTCCACATTGTCACTGCAGCCCATTTAACTGCCCAGAGGGAACTTAATTTGTTCAGATCAAAAGAGAAGAAAATTTCAGAAACACATGGGAAAAACAGTAGAAAATGGAGCTGCACCAGCCCCACACTCCCAAGAGCTTTCATTAGACCCAGGGGGTGACGTTTGATTCATTCTAATTGTAGAGATGCAACATGGAACTGGAGCAAGGTTTGTGCTTTGCCAGCAGGAGGGTCCCCGGGGTGTTTGATCCTGCTGGGGGAGTGGTGCCTACCTCACAGAGGGAGGGAGGAGGAGTTGGCCAGGATTTGTCCAGAACGTTTTTGGGTAGGTGACGTTTGAGGTTCATGAGGAAGGAGACCCGGATGTAATCGAGGAAATACTCGTTCTCCGGGCAGCGGGGGTGGTTCCGGTAAATGAAACCTTTGATGAACCTGAGGAAGAAGAAAAATCATCTGAAAAAGATTAGAAAAGTCATCCAAGTAACATTTAGAGATCTCTTCCGACCCAATCATTCCATGGATTTTACTTAACTGTTGTGATTTATTAAAAGCACCTGGTTCTCTGTGAGAATAAACCTCCTTGTCACTCATCTCATGGTTAAGAAGTAAGAACCCATCTGGGGGCTTGGGTTCTTCTGTACCCACCTTCTGATGGTCTCCACTGCCCACTTCTTCTTGGCAGCTTTCCGGCGTCCCAGGGTTCCCCTCCACCAGGACTGGATGGCTATTGCTGGAAACAACAGGAAGGGTTTTACCCTCAGTGAGCTCCTTCCTCCCAGCATCGACCCCCTGCAGCACTGGCATCAAGGAGGGCTGGAGGAGAGGCAGCTCTGGGATTATTTAAGTCCTCGGCCATGATCCAAGGGATGAATGTCAGTAAAAAAAGCTGAAGGCCCAGCCCTGCAGTTTCTCTGTCTCATACCTGAGTGTTTCATGTGCAGGAATTTCTTTCGACGGTAGAAGCCTCTCCACGTGGCCTGCATTTTTGTTGCTGGAATTACAAGAGAAAGAGCAGTTTGATATTGTGACCTAGCAGATGTTGGCAACGAAAGGCTCAGCTTCTTAAACAAAAATCCCTCCCCAAAGAAGGAGCAACAAAAAAAATCAATCAGAAAACAGACAGCTCCCTGTCCATGAAGCTACTGCAGGGTGTGTGACTCACCCAGACTCTGCTTCCTCACTTCCAGAGCATCTTCCGTTGCAAACAAGGTCTTGGGAAAACGGATAAAAATCTTTGTTCTAGAAATAGAAATGCAGAATTATTACTGGAGAAGTCTGCTCCCTGCCCTTAGCATCCCCTCTGGGAGCTCTCATCTCCTCCTCACCCTCTAGCCAAAGCAGCCTTATTTAAAAGCAAAGACTTGGGTGCCCAGCGATTGGTAATCTCAGCTTAAGAGCAGAACTCACCGCCCCATTTTGTATTCCTCCTGTTTGTAGCCAAGGTGCTTCACCAGCACAGCCACCCCATCGTAGGGCCGCCCATCCCACGTGGGCCACGTTTCTGGACACAGTGATTTGTACCTGGAAAGGGACAGCAGAGGAATCTTAGGAAAAGCAGGCCAGTCTCCTGGCCCAATGGGAAGGGACTTGCTCCTCACTCCCCCAGGAAAATATGTGTTTCAGGTGTCAGGGCTCCCCAGCCTTCATGGCTGTGGGACCAAGCCCAGGTGGAGGGAGCAGAGCAGCAGGGAGGAGTCCAAGGTGTTCCTACCTCTGCAGGAAAACTTCGTATTTCCTTCGATAGGCAAAGCCAGCTCTGCGCACCCTGAGGTTCTCCATCAGCCCCAGGTATTTCACTTGGTGTCTGATTATAACTTCATCAAATCGATCTTGAGAGCAGGAAAAGAAGAAACATGGTCAGTGTGTAGCTGGCCCTTCAGCTGGAGAAGGGGAATAATCCACCCTTGGTGACATCTACATAGTTATCTTTAGAACCTCTGACCCATCCTCACAGTGCAAGTCCCACACAACTCTGTCTCTTGCCTCCCCCTCCCAGCCTTTAACAGACTTAGTTCCATAAACATATTTAGCTCCAAAATAATCTCTAAAATAAATATCCCAGGGCCATACCAGCCTGTTTAGCATCGTTGGGTTTAATGCAGCGAATGTAGGAGGGCTCCTTGGACATCAGAATTTCCATGAGTTTGGAGAGGCTGTTCTTAAACTGAGTTGCTGCCTAGAAGGAAAGAAAGAAAACTGTCTGAAGTGACAACTTGTGACCACAGAACCTGTCCCCAGCTCTGCATGGGAGAGGTTTACACTCAGGTGACCAAGGTGGACAGGACATCTCTTAGAAAGAGGAACAGTTCCACGTCCACCCAGCACTGGTGTTCTCACCGTTTCAGGTCTCTTCTTGTCAGTCAGCTCTGTTCTGTCAAAGCACTGATTGATGATGGGGTTCTCAGAGTTGCACATGGTCTGCAGAGAGACAGTTTCAGAGATAAGGTACAGAGTGTTCTTCAGAGAACCAGCAAAGAAACCTGGGACACAACTATTCAAGGGGGTGATTTTACTTTCATTTGTAATAATATGAACTTTGGGCACTTCCATTTCTCTTTTGTGCATCCCCATGGATATACATTTTCTAAGTGGAGTCTAGAAGAATCTTCTCCCTCGGGTGCCACCCTATTTTAAACCCAACTCCTTGTTCTGCTGAGTACTGGACCCATCCTCTACCCACACTCACCTCCTTCAGGTTCCGAAAGAGAAGGTCATTGTTTTTATCTAGAAAACCTGGAAGAAAAAGAAACCACTCAGGCTGCCACTGCTGCTCTAGAGAACTTCACAAGAAGGCAGGAATTTGGGAGGGGAAATGAGGCTGTTTAACCCAGAGGACAGCAGGAAGGCAGGAGGTGACACCCACTCACCCGCCACGCTGTAGGTGACGTCTCCAGCGTAGTGCAGAAGCCGAAACTCCTCCCGCCCCAGGGACTTGCGAGTCTTCTGGTCAGCCAGTTTGTGACTGGGAGAGGGGAAGAAGCTTCATGAGAACATGGAAAAGATCTGTTGTTTCATGGGGGGCACTCCCTTCACAAAGCACCAAGGCACTGGATCTCAGAGGGGGGACTCGGTGGACACGGTGCAGGGAATAAAACCTGACTTGGTGATTTTCAAGATGAAAAAAGTTATTGACCAGCAAATCATAAACGTGTCATAAAATGGGTTTGTGTTTCAGATGGATGAAGTTTCTGCTTCATGGTGAGCTTGTGGAGTGGTTCTGTGTGCACATGAAATTACAACAGAGGCAGCAGGGAAGAGGGCAGGGAGATGCTGGCAGCAGTCTGCCACACTCACCAGGTGCCACCCAGACCCTGGCCTGAGCACAAGCAGAACATTCAATAAGAACAAAAAGATGTTTGAGAACAAAAGATGTTGACAAAAAGTCAACAATCTGAAAGGTGAAACATGGAACTCCCACCTGTTGGGGTGGAGCAGCAGCAACATGATCAGGGAGGTCAGAGGAGGAAATCAATATCCTCCAGGAAGGGGATGGGCACAAAGGTGAGTTGGTGCAAGACACACCTCACCATCTCAAACACCTGCACTGCTCCAGTCACTCTAGTGCACACACACCCCTGAACACTTTCCTAACCAGGAAAATCCTGCTCCATGTTCTAGTGATTCCTGATGAGTCACTGCCAGCAGTGGTGGGGAATGATCTGGCCTCATACTCCAGAGTGCTTCACACCTGGGGTATCAGAACAGATCTTGGAAGAGCCAAGAAGCGGCAAGGCTGAAAATTCCTTGGACCCAGGAGCAGTAGGATGCAAGGAAGAGATACACTTGCTTATTCTATATGATCTTAACAACCTAATCTCTCTGCAGAAGACATGACCATCTTTTCTGTAGGACCCCATATACCTTGTGTGCTGTTGCCAGTCACACAGTGGGCTACTCTAATTATTCTCTAGCAATAATGAGAGCCCTGGGCTCTGCCACACACTTAGAACCTGCCCTCAGGTATGTGAACACTCACGTGACAAAGTGAGGGTGGTTCTTCACTGTTTCCTCCAGTTTCTCCAAGAATGTTGTATCTGTGGCATCTCCAGGTCTCAGACACTCTTCATCCTACAAACAGTATGGATTTCTGGCTGTGCTGGGCAGTGCTTTGACTCCTGTCTCACTGAAACACTGCCCTGTTTGACCCTTGGGCAGCTCTCAGTTCAGCATATGAAGACTACTTGAGCTGCCCTTTCCTCCTTCCAGACTGCCTGGACTGGAAGTTTCTATCCTGAGAGCAGATAGAGGTGATACAGTATGACTTCTAATGCTGTCACTGTTCAGTGTATTGTAGCCCTTCCACCTACCCAAATAATCCATATATAAGCTTAGACCTTCTTTTTTTTCCTGTGTTATTGCCCTTTTTTTCCACTACACTGCCCCAAATTTTTAATTATAAAAGGTATTGTCAACTCACCAGAATAGAAATGATGCCTTTGAATTTCTCTTCCACCAAATCACAGATTATTTTGTTATTGAAATACTGAACTGGTTCCCACTACAAAGACAAGAAATCACACAGGTGAAAACAATTCTAGCCTGGGGAAGAAAAACCCATGAAACTTTCAGAACACTTCAAAGAGCACCTTACTTAAAGTAATCTTCCTGTCAAATCTGAAACCAAGCTTTTTCACTCACCAAATTTGCTTTCCTAACATTCCCTTTCAAAAGCATTTTTTTTTCTCTCAGAGTAAAAGACTGGAAGGATATTACTCACTTCAGCTGTATCACATGGAGTTAAAGTTTTCAAAAAGAAAGGGAAAAGCAAAGCTCAGTGATTCCTTTACTTTGCAAACCATTATTAGCAGCTCCTTCCAACCATCTGGCCCGTGGGAGCTGCTAGGAAGGAGGCAGAGGAAGAGGTGAGAGGCTCTTACCGCGATGCCTTCCGACTCGTATTCCTCTTGCTCTGACTTTAGTGTGAGCTCGATGAAGAGCTGCTGCAATTTTTCATTACAATAATTAATACAAAACTGCTCAAAGCTGCAAACAAACAAACACACAAAATCAGAAAAATCATCACTCGTGCTGTACCACAAGTCAAAGAAGCTACAAGAAGTGGGCAGCAGCATGAGCAGAGCTCTGTGTCAATCAGAAGATTTGGTGAAATGTTATTTATGGAATGTGTGAAATTACTAAGTTTTTTACTTAGTGGATCTCATGAAAGAGAAGGAAGGAGGGGGAAATGGACATGAAGAGTGGAACAGAGAAGAGCAAAAAAACTTTTCTAGAATATACCAGGAGCATCAGTAAATGCTAAACATTAGCTGGGTGCTCCAAGTGTTAGAAGCCTTGTGATTATCACTTATTAGATTATCAACTTGATTTCCTAAAGTTGAAATGTCATCTCTTTCTCTCTTATCAAGAGATACAGAGATGGAGTAATGCCTTATTGCACAGTGGAGAGAAAACACTGCAATGAATCATGCAGAGTTTACTCAAAACTCAGACACTGAAACAAACCTGTTGTGCTGGAAAACCTCAAAGCCATAGATATCAAGCAATCCTAGAACTGTTGTACTTCTCCAGCCTGGGAATTCTCCTTCCTGTAACAGGGCAAAAAAAGAAATGTTGGTGTATACTCACCTCTACAACCCATCACTGGATCTTGCCCATTTAGTTACAGCATTTACTCCTTCCCCTCTTATGACCAGAAAACTAATTAAGAAGTCACCATGGAGCACAGAGCAGGCTGAAAGATTTGCAACTTGCTTTCAGACAAAGAACAAAAGACTCCTTTACCTTGTAAGCAAGAGACTTGTTAACCTTGTTCACCAGCCAGGAGAACGTGCGGCCGTAGATGGCCTTGGCGAGTGCGTCCCTGGCGTAGGCTGCCTGCTCCAGGTTCAGAGGGCTGATGAGCTGCAAGCAGGGGGAAGGAAAAGCCACTCAGCAGCCATTCCACTGAGAGATTAAGTTTCTCCCAGTCCATTGTGATTAAAGAATCCTGCCTGGGCTCAGCTCACAGCATTATCTCCCAGCCCCACAGGTTGAAAGTCACCATTAGGTTGTGGGATCTCTGCACTCACAACCTCCTCTGAAGTGAGAAGTGAAATGTCTGAGTCTGGTAAGAGCTGACACTCTGTCACTAGCTTGATTCAACTCCATGTGCCTCCCAGATCCCCAGTTCATGCTCTTACCTCTTCCCCTTTTGCTATGATCTTCTTGTGGATCAAGGAATCTCGAAGAACAGAGCCCTCAACTGCTAGAAGCTGCAAAGCAGTAGGATATTAATTTATGAAGCAGCATGTTCAACTTATTGATAATAAAGACATCAAAAAGACTAGTTCCTAAAGTGACAGTCCAGTGGAACAATCCTTTAGTTCCCGGCCACACTGTAGGATTTTTGCAGCACCAGTCCTTCCATTTCAGGTCATTGAATTCAACCATTAACCCAGTACTGCCAGGACACCATTAACCCATGGCCCTCAGCACCACACCTCCATGGCTTTGAAATAAACTTCCAGGGATCATGGGGACTCCACCCCTGGACAACCCTTACAGGAAAAATTTTTTTCTAGTGTCCAACCTAAAACTCCCCTGGTGCAACCTGAGGCCATTTCCTCTTGTCCTGCCACTTGTTCCTTGGGAGCAGAGCCTGACCTCACCTGGCTCCAACCTCCTGTCAGGGAGCTGTTGAGAGCCAGAAGGTCTCCCCTGAGCCTCCTTTTCTCCAGGATTAACAATCCCAGTTGGTGGTGGATCAAGTGGTAAATAGAGAAGTTGTCAATTCAAGGGGTTTGATGTTAGTATTTGCCTTCTATTTAGGTCAAAATACATTTATGAAAACTTAAAAATCACATTCTAAAATGTTAGGGTGGTACCAGGTTCAAAATAAAGAAACCTCCCTAATTCATCTTGAATATCACCTGTCTCTAACTGATGATACTCACCCTAGCCAGGTATTTAATCTGATTCTCTGTAGTGACCTGAGCATTTCCTTGCTCATCAGCAGCAAACTGGACATTCCCCAGGTGCAGAACACTGGCCACAATGTTCAGTAAATCCTAGGATGGAGCAACAGCAGAAACCAGGATGAGGAAACACACACTGTTGAGATTTTTGTTTTAAACAACATTCTATGGGAATGGTTTGTATTTTTTTTGTTCAGGGTATTTTACAGAGAATACATTCACTCTGAAGAGGGCCTTTGGTCAGAGATAACAAATCAAAGCAGAAAAACTCCTTAAGAGTAGGAAAATCAGCTGTGCTGTCAACCATTTCTTACCTCCACCTCACTGTCATTGAAGCTTATAATGGATAGGGCTCTTCGTACAACCTTCCAATCATTTTTGTCATTTATGGAGCTGACCCTGGCACAGTGACCCTAAGAAGACACAAATTGATATAAATAAGTGTATTTATCGCTTATACTCAGTGCACTTCTGCCACCTCTTCCTTTTCAAAGCTGTCACCTCAGTGTTGTTTTTTAAGTGAGGGAAGGAAACTGCAGTCAACTGCCAATACATTGGTCTTAAACATAATAAGAATTAGTGACTAACACACACCTTTACTAAATAGTGATATTGCTGTGGGCTCTTCTCAAGGCCCAGCCTTCTCAGCAAATCCTCTTCTCCACCTTCTAGCAGCTGGTAGAAAATGTGGAAGTTCCTCTCTCCATGATTCTGGTGCACGACTCGGGATTTCTCCAGGAGGTAGTTCAAGATGTGGCCCCCAACAGGAGCCCCCTAAATTCAACCACAAACACTGAAATAGTTCATCAACACAGAGGAAAATATTTCTGCTTCTTGGTGCTCCACTCAAAGACAATTAGGATACAAAATGAGAGCCTATAAAAGGACAGGAAATTTTCTGTTGTCTCATCCCACTGTCCATTTCAGCTAAAACAGAGGGGCAACTGCAGGTTTGAAGTCTATGCAAAATAAGCTACTGAGTGACAGCAACACACCATTGTACAGCTCACAGCTACAGCACACACTGAATGGAATCCTGACCTGTGGAAAACTCATTCTCAGAAGGTATTCAAGGCAAAGAAAAAGCAACAGAACTTGGTGTGGAGGGATTACACACTGAGGCATTTAAACAACTGCATTGCTCTGTTCTTGCACTATGTTAATCTTCATAGCATGAGGCAATGTGGGTCAGAGTGGGAACAAGCACTACTGTGGAAAAGTCACACAGAACAGAGAGGATCTTCAGGTCACATAAGGTGGATGTAGTTTGGAAGCATCCATTTGTTGTGCATACACCCCAGAAATAAAGAGGGTCTAATCTCACTGCCCCCTTATATAAAGAAATGAGGGAAGAAAATGAGGCACATACTGAACTGAACTATGCTGCCACAGTCTCTGTTATGCCATTGTCAAGGAATGCAAAGCAATTACTCCACACACACATCAGTACAAGAAAGCAGAGTCCACAGAGCCCTCCTATGACCAGGACCAGTTCTGAAATATAAAACAGATTTTAAGTTACCCTGTAATCAAACTGCACGTCCATGTATTTCCCAAATCGGCTGGAGTTGTCATTCCTAAGGGTTTTTGCATTTCCAAAGGCCTGAAATGAAAATGATTAGAGAAAAATAAGTAAGTATAAGATTATTTATAAACACTATGGTGAAGCTGCCAGTTGTTTATTTACAGCCATTAAAGCCTGGATTTGTCCTTTTCCCCAAGGGAAACCACGAAGGAAGCAGATTGCTACCCAAATTCTAATGCTGATCTTTCCACTCAGCCCAAGCCCTGCAGATGGAACGTGCCTCTGAAAACATTTCCATCCCCCCCAGCAAGCTCATTTTAATGCCAGTTCACCACTGACAACATATGTCACGTCTGACAGTCTCTTCAGAGCTTCCTCTTCCCTCCCAGCTATTTGCTCAGTCACCCACAGACTGCTCCCAGCAGACACAATCCCAAGCAAGCCCTGGCCCTGCCCGGCTTCCCCTCTGATGGAGCACTCCCCCCGCGGGCAGGCAGCTCACCACGGAGCACGGGGTGGATCTAGCCCAGGGAATGACACGGAGAGCGCAGGGCTGGACACTAGAGGACACCACAGCGCTGGGAAACGCACCCACGGTTGTCTCTAGCCGCGGGCAGCACAGCAGAGCCCGTGTGCGACTGGGGCTCTGCGAACTTCTGCGGAGCACCAGAGCCCTCCCCAGGCCCCTCTTCCCGCAGCCTGGCCGCTCCAGAACCGGCCACGGGGGCTCAGCAGCCGACAGCCATCCCTTTGGCTTGGAAGCAGAGCGGGATTCCCCCCGTGTGCAGCACAAACCGGCTCAGCCATGCCCCGGGGGGGAATCCAGCTGCCCACACCCCCTCAGCTGGAAAATGGGATGAGTTCCCTGGAGTTACCTCCAGCACGGGATTGGACTGCAGCAGCCGGTCCTTCACGGTTTCCACCTGCTGGCTGGCGGGGCAGGTCATGGCGTAGTACTGCAGGATCTTCTTGGTGGCCTCGGTTTTGCCGGCGCCGCTCTCCCCGGAGATGAGAATGCACTGATCCCGCCTCTCGGTGCGCAGGGAGCGGTAGGAGTTGTCCGCGATGGCGTAGCTAAGGGACAGGGACACCCGGCGTTAGGTTGTTTCTGCAGCTGAGGGTAGAAGCTCCTCAGCCTCACACAGACACCCCCTGGGGAGGGGGTGAAGACCCAGGAGGCTGCTGACTGCTCCATACACATCCCAACCTCCGAGCTCAAACCCAGCACGTTCCTTTGAAAACTCTTCTTTTGGCTCTGATGAGAAGAGTTTCTGTAGAAGGCAGCAGATAAACTTTAAACACACTGGATCTCCCATCATTGGTCCCATGGGACAACAAAGCTTTCCATTCAGGAATGGCCTGTTGCCCATTGATCTTTGTCCCAGCTCCTCTGGTGAGTGGTGACACTCAGAAGGTCCCAACTTCATTTTGCACTCATATAAGAAGACCTCCAGAACAATGTTTTCAGCTGTCTGTAGTGACAAGCAGATATCCTACTGTCTTCAAGACACTTGACAACCTTTTACTAGCTTTGCTCTTCTAATTATTTTTTTTTTCTCTCATGCTGTGAAATTAATTAGAACCAATCACACCAAAATAACAGCCATGGCCTTCTCAAGTCTATTAATACTTGGTGCTAAGGCAACACCAGCGAGCTACTTAGCAACACAACTGCACACACACCCCACTGAAGTCACCAAGTCCCTTCTCTTCCCATCTAAATTGCCTCTGGAGTATTTTGAAACCAGCTGAATTCAATGTACATTTAATTTACATTTTAAGAACTGCCTCTAGACCGTGTGCCCTCCCTGGGTGATGGTCTAGTACTGTAAAGTGATGCAGAAATCCAGCTCTCACAGACAGCACACACAGAATCACTTCACTCGGAGATGTTTATGGTTTCATTTGTGGTCCCTGTCTCTGAACCCCCTGGCAGGCTGTGAACAGGATAGCAGGTGACTGATCCCTCCCTGGAGCAGCTCTAGTACTGCAGTTCTCAAGGGTTTCCTTATGAGTTGCACATTTTACAATTTCTTTTCTAAAACAAGAGCACAGGCTAAGAAATAATCAGCTGCTTTGTGATTTCACTCACTTCATGCAGCACGTACAAGAATTAAAGCATATCCTCAGCACTGCCACTGTGCTCAGCCTTGTACCTACTGCACATGAGTAAAAACAGTCACAGTCCCTGGTGATCTTCCAGAGAGACACCAAATTCTCACCTAAAGCCCAAGGAGTCCCTAAGAGTGCCCTGATCACAGGCAGCAGTGGCTGTGCCTAGGCAGGCAGGACTGCAGGTGCCCTGTGCAGCAACCAAGGCAGAGCTGCCAGAGGAGCTAAGGCTTATGGTCCCAGATATAGATCCACACAAAAAGCCTGAAATACTATCAAAATCACCCTTTTCTCATAACAAATACCACTTCAAGTGGTCAGATTTTCCCCAGTAATGGTGTTCCTCTCTGTGCTTCCAGTGCATTCTGTTTTGCTTACTCCCCTGGGCTATGTGCCAGCAATAAGGAACAATCCAAATGGTCTGCTCAAAAATAATACCATTTACTCTTCCAAGACCTCTTTAAAAAAAGAAAAAAAATCACACACAAAAAAATCTCCAAAAGGTGTGCAGGATTTGGCTCATGGTCCTAAAAGCAAACATTTTGGAGCCAAATGTCCTCAGCTCTCAGTCATCTTTCTCTTTCAGTCTGACCAAACAAAAAAAAAAGAAGTAATTTCAAATGCTTTCAAAAATAACTTTAAACCTCAAACTACTTTTTTTTTTTTTTAATGGGAAATTGGGAACACTCCCCAGGCCAGACGATGTAAATAAATACATTCCTTGTTCCAACAGGCCGACTGTATCTTAGCAACGAGGGAAATACCGGATAAATATTGGTCAGGCAGTAAAGCAGAGGTAGGAAAGAAACCACCAGACACAGGGAGACTCTTTCCCGTCATTAGCCCTGCAGCAGCAGGGGAAGCTCAGAGCCCAAGTAACCCTGGAACAATGAACTCCAGCCCTGCCAGGGCTGGGTAAGCACCTCTGTTCCTCCAGCCAGGAAGGAACCAACTCCCTTTCCAAACTGCTCTCGCAAAGGCGACTCATCCTCTTTGGAGAGAGGCACAGGAATAGAAAGAGCTGCACACCACACCCTCTAAGGGATCTTTTATAACCCTGTGAGCTGTGGTGCTGGATCGGGGGGGGGGGGGGGGAGGGAGAGGTCCTTTCTGCTTGTTTGCACATGTCCCTGGTGCACACGCCGCGGTGGGACCGGCCCCCGCAGCCTTTTTACCCACAGGCCACTCACAGGTGAGGGGAAACTTCATAGAAGCTGACACCACGGTAGCGCTCCATGTTCTGCTTGCTGTAGATTTCCAGGTCTTTGTATGGATTCACAGACACCAGAACTGAGCCAATGTATGTCTGAAAAAGAGAACACCAAGCAGAGGTTACAGAGGGTCTGGCAGTGGACTCTCCGAGAGCTCAGGCTGCTCTGAAGGCAGTTTGTTGGGGCTGCTGCTGAGGGCTTCCAAAGAGGCCAAGGGTGCTGTGGAAGGGCCCTCTTAGTGCAGTGAGAATGACTTTGCAGGAGTGGCACATCATCCCTGCTTAAAAAATGGTACCTACAAACAGTTTTAACAACAGGGGATTGCTTCTGATACACCATTTGGGATCAAGGTCAAGCCTGGCATTGCTGAAAGCCCCTCCCAGAGTGGTTTCATGAGACATGGTGGTTGGATTTTCAGTGCTGGCAAGACCTGCACACGGCAGCAAACCTCCCTGGAGCACAGCAATGAGCCCTCATGTCTGCTAACGTGTCAGCACCCCAGACTAAGTCTGACACGAGCAATCATGGCCTGGGAAAACTGTGACCACCATCTCCACATCCCAACTGCAGGGGAAAGCTTCTTCTGCAGCCAGCACCCAAATGCAGGGCACAGAGGAACAGTGTGGTGCCTGTCACTCTGCTACTCACGTAGATGAGATTCTCCTTGAAGCGCTTGCGCAGGTTTTCGATGAAGGCCGCCTCGCTGGTGAAGTTCTCCAGCAGGACAAAGTCCTGCACCCCCACCCTGTCCCGGGCTGTCAGGGCACTCTCCATGGTCAGCCGAATCCCGTTGGTCCCCGCTCCCTGCGAGCAAAAGCAGAGGAAGGTTTGAGGTGTCTGTGGTTTTGGCTGTGAGAACCATAACCAGTTACCCAGGGACAGCAGAGGATATGAGAACAACACCAGGGCTGGTGAAAACACCAGGCAGTGCCACTAACACTTCATCAGTTGGTTTCACTGATTGCTGGGATGGAAGACAAGCTGGCATTATGGAAAAGTTACTGCTAAACTTCCAACAGTTTTAAATGAATCTATCATTGCATAAAAAAAGAGGAATGAAATGTGGATTTCCCTTCTCAGGCATCTTTCAGCAGCAGGGAGATTGAAACGTGTTCTCTCAACTTTTCTCATTTTATCACGGGAAGTCATTTGGAGCTGAGGAATCTTTTATGACTAATGATGATTCATCTCATGAACAAACAGCTTCACGTTGCTGACTAGTTTAAAAGCTTTAACAAAGATA
This sequence comes from Ceyx melanurus, assembly GCA_024611195.1. Taxonomy (NCBI): domain Eukaryota; kingdom Metazoa; phylum Chordata; class Aves; order Coraciiformes; family Alcedinidae; genus Ceyx; species Ceyx melanurus. The sequence continues at coordinate 40,145 of JANHGL010010268.1, forward strand.
CCCAATGGGAAAACACTGGGAGAACTCAGAGCTAATGAGAAACGGACACTTCCACATCCCAGAATTAAATTTAGGCTGCCACACTAACATCTGTCCCATGCATCAAGCAACTTCCAATCCCTGACCCTCTTTTCAAGGTGACATTTTCAACGTGATGTGGCTCAGACAAAACCATCTTTGGAAAACCCAGGTCTGCTGACTTCTTGCTTCACATCCCAACCCTCACGTACTGAGCAGGGAGAGGAAATGTGCTCCAAGTGACTCAGTCACTACTCGCAGGGAAAATTTCTCCACACCAGACAATGTACAAGGCCTAGAAGAGACACTACAGGAACCAGAGCCAGGAGAGACACTGGACTGAACCATTTCCCTCACATCTGTCTGTGTTTCCTCATCATGTTCTTAAATCCTTGTTGCTTTGCACACTCCTCACAGCAGCCACCCTTCTTCTCAATCATCTTCCTAAAGCACTAATGCATAGAACTCTGCTGGTATATTCTGGGATGTTACCACTGCTGCCACAAACACCACTGGTGCTTGTTCCCACAGGGGCTCAAGCACAAACAGCAATGTCCAGGCACCCTCTGCTGCAGCAGTGTACCAACTGGGAACACTGGGCCCTGGCTGCACTGCTGCTGTCCAGCCCCAAACCTGCACCATGATGCAGAGATCATTTGTGCTGACTCACATTGTGAGCTAGTTAGTTCTTTTCTGCTCCTTCTCAAGATCTCAAGAAAAGAAAAATATAAATAACCATGGTCATAAGTGAATTTACCTTCAGTTTTGTAAATAGTAATAAAGGCAAAACCCACAGAAGTATAAATTTGGGCCCAAACGGGTGCAAACCCCTTCAGTCTGAAGTTGTTTAGACTTAGCAATCATTTACAAATGCAGTTTTGCCTATTTCTGCAAGTTATATTTGGCTTCCTTCCCAAAAACACAGAGCCTGGGCATAAGTATCATAAGAAACTAGCAGGCTTCAGAAAAAAAAATAAATCTATTTCTTCTGGAAATTTCAAATCCAGATCGACTCTTATGGCTCAACACAAAGAAACAGAATTTTATTTTCCTTTTTTTTTACTGCTTCTCATTAATCTCATGATCTGGAAAGCTTGTTTTCTAAGCTTTGAAAAGTCCAGTTTGGGAGGAAACAAAATATTGTCAAGTAATCTTTTCTAAATCCCCCAAACCTTCCAAGCCAATTCCTCCAGACCTTCAGCAAAGTGTTTTGGTTTTGTCTTCTACCCCCTTGGCAAGGTGAAGAGCAAAGGGACGGGGCCTGGAGAAGGAAGGTGGTGAGATGAGAGACAACCCTGGCAAAAGAAATAGAGAGAAATGACACACAAACAAACTCTGCCTAGAAATTAGAATCCTTCTATCAGAACAGCTCAATCCTGGAGCAGGTTCTGGACAAGGTGATGGGAACAGAGGGAAAACCAAAGGAAGGGAACTGGTTTTCAAGCTGGTAACTTTAGGAACAGAGTTTTAAAAACACAGCTGCCTGAAAAAGGACTGAGAAGAAAGTTCCACCCTGGCACAGTTAATCCAAGTTGATACAACCCTAAAGCCTTTCACAGAAAACATCACTTAGCAGTTTCAGCAGCTCTTTCATCAGCCCCTCCCTCCAGCTCGGGACAAGCTGATCCTGGCTGCACACATCCAGCCTGTGGAAGCAGCAATCCATCCTGCTCCCAAAGCTTCTGGGACAGGCATTTAAGGCAAAGTGGCTCCCAGTTTTTCTCCATGTTTTTTTCTTCTCATTCAACTCCAACCTCTCTCTGTGAGAACAACAGAACTACCTGAAAATTTCAGGCAGTTAAAAAAAAAACAGCCCAACCAACCTAAATGTCACTTTTCAGCGATAATTAGATGTGACCAAGTTTCCCAATTGATGGGATGCAGCCAGGTTCTCCAGAACATAAACTTGAATCCCAGTGTTGTACCCTCCCAAGCCTGAGTTCACTGCAAATATAAACACCAGTCAGAAACCACAGCTGAGTAACAGGGCTTTCTCTGTGCCAGCATCTGCTCAGTTGCTTTAGTGCTTCCATCCAAGTCTAGCACCAACTGAAAATGGCAGCATTAACTCTCTGACTGCCAATACCTTCCACAGATGCTGTGTGAGAGGGGGTGGAAAGCAAGCTCTCTGCAAATTGGACCTAGAGAGGTAATGCAGAGGAAGCAAGTAAGCAAAGAAGACACAGCAAAAATCATCCCAGCCATGCCCATATGTTCCTGCTGAATGCTGAGGGTGAGAGGAAGGCCCTGAATGCATTAAAATGACTTGCATGGTGTTTTGTGTTAGCAGGCAGACATCAGATCTGCTGGCTGTAAATTAGTGCTAGGAAACTCAGTCTGGGGGGTTAAATATGTTCACAGTGGAGCTAATTAACCATAATTAACCATTAAAGCAGTTTGCCTATGGTCAGGACTGGCTCTCTTGCAGTGGACAAATGCCAGCCCCTGGCTGATGTACAGTCTGTTTACAGCCCTCTGCTCTGGGCTAGGACTGGTGTCAAGGAGCATGTGTTCAGGAGAATTAGGAGAATAAAGGCTGTGGGGGTCTGATTAGACTCTTCCCTGGGAAAAGCAGTTTTTCTTGAAGCTGCTAAGGGAGTTCAGAGGAAGATGAGCTGTTCTGACAGTGAGAACCAGGCAAAAGGACCTCCCACCTGCCCTCTGTGCAGCTGCACCCTTTGGCTTCCACTGGCTCTAGTACTTGTGCAATAAACCAGACTGGGAATCTGTCATGGATTAAAGATAACCCTGATTTTTTTCAATTCTTATTATTTTTTAATTGAATCCAGTTCATTTTCCCACACTGGTTCCACACATAGGCCACTGGATAGAGCAGCATGAGCCTGGGAACCACAGTGGAGATGGGCAGGGGCATTTCAGCAGCAGGGCCAGTTCCTGCCAACTGGATCAAGCTGGGTGCAGTCTCAGGACTCAGCACCACCACCAAACACATCCCCCTGGCACACCTTAACACAAGTACCTGCCTCTAAACCAAATCAAAGCAACTCTAAGACAGCAAAACAACCAGGAAAAAAAGAAGGTGGGAAGTTTCTGTCAATGCTGTGGGTTCATCACCTTCTAGGAGTGCCAGGCCCAGAGCAGGGAGTTAGCTCAGGCACAGGCAACTTCAGCCTGCCTACTTACAAATGAGAAGGAGACTGCTGGCTACACCAAGCTAATGCCACACCCAGCACGGGCTACAAACAGGGAATGACAAAAATGTGAGCAATCTCCATCTGATCTTGGTGCCCCTGGGCTGACCAGTGCCTGTGGCTGCTCTCACAAACTCACCTTTCATCCCATTCAAAAACCAGTTTTCCTGATGGTCACTCCTGCTCCAGAGAGCACAGGCTGACTTTGGCCACTCTGTTCCTCAAACCCACCCCAAGAGGCAGTTCCTAGGGACTCATTCCCACACTGTTTTAACCCACTCCTTGCTTTTAATCTCTTCTCCAGAGCTGTCAGCACAACAGTGGCTGGCTGCCAGGGAAGGAAAAGCCATCACTCCTGAATGGTGGGGGCTGAGCCAGTACAATTACCCAAGTGGTACCACTTCCACTGGCCTTTTTTCTTCTCTGTGATTCAATTTGGGGAAAGACTTTCCACTGGTGTGAACTGGTGCTGCTGAATGCAGCCCAGAGAGCCAGGTTTATGTTGGCTGAGGTTCCAACCTTTCTTTGTATTTATACAAGAGTCAACAAGACCAAGAAAATACCCTTCACAAAGGGCTCCTGGGAGTACAAAAGCACTCAAGACTGCACCAGAGTTCCCTAAGCTGAACCAGTAACTCTCTGACATGTTGTTGTGAAGGTGTAAACAAATAGTATTTTTTTTTTCTTTTAAACAATGCTAAATGCCAAAGTATGATAAAGACTTTCCCCTGCTTAGAACTTGGAGATCTAACACACCTCAAAAATGAAAACTAAGATCTTTTGGTCTGCACAACAAAAGCCAAAGGACTTGAGTCAGTCAGTCTGAGCACACAGGGAAAATTTCCTTTTGTGACACAACAGGGAGGTGAAAGCTGCTCACACAGGAGTTCAGGGCTGGGCAAGAAGGTCCCATCACTGCTTTGTCTGCTGGTTTAGAGCTGCACAGTACCCAACATGTGTAGGAAAAGGTCTTTTACACCAACATTTCCCAGAGGGGTACCTGAGCAGCTCCAGACACACCAACACTGCCAACTGCTGAGACAGGCAGCAGCACCTGGCAGCTCAGGCAACTCCTTCCTGGAGCATCCAGGAGTGATGACCTGAAAACACCCAGAGCTCTCCAAGTGAGCAGTCCTAGACAGTGCAGGGAAGCTCTGCAATCACCTGCTTTAGAGAGAAAAGGCACATACAATGCAAACAAGATTTCTGCTTTGACATCTAAAATGGACGTTTTCATTGTTGACAATGTTTTCACTGTAGCCAGTCAGTGGAGCAGGAGACTTGCCCTAAAATGAGCACAGGAAGGAGGTGCCCCATGGAAAGAGGCAGGAATCTTTCTCTTGGTATCAAGTGCAAGATGATTGATCTGCAGGCTCCAGAAATAGTTGGGAAGCCGGGAACGGAAGAACTGGCCAGGACCAAATAGGAGTGGGAAGGGAAATTCAGATTAGATTCTGGAAGACAATAAGAAGCCTGAACCAAGAACAAACTCCTCGTGGGGCAGTGGCAGTTGAAACCCATTTGTCTCCAGGACAGTAGGACATTCTTCACTGTCATGCCAAAGCTGCAGGAAGGAAAAAAAAAAAATCCCTCTGATTTCTACTCCACTCTACAGCCTGGGAAAGGGTTTGGACACAGCCTGGGCTAGACAGCAGTGCAGACAAAAAAAATCAACTGTTTTATCCAGGGCCTCAAGTCCTGAGGTGCAGAATGGGATAGGAATTCTTGAGAGAAAGCAAAAACAACTGGGGTGGACCCAGACCAAAGGATCTCAGTCAAGCACTTGCCTCTTGCCAGACTGAAGTGCAGCCACTGGGGATCCTCCTCCCTTTCACCACACTGAAATTTAGCTGCACATTTTGGGCAGAAAAAAACTCTTGTTAGTCAACAGCTGGGTTGGAAAGAGGGTTCCCTGAAAGGCAATTCACTCTGCACATGGATTTATCTGTGCTTTCTGAAGCCTTCTGAGCTCAGACAATAACTCAGAAGGTCCAAATCTTATGTTTTGGACTTAATGAAAAAAATATAGCAACAAATGAAAGGTTTTATCTTGCTTTTAATTCTGTAAGGCCAGTGAAGAGTGCAGGATTTCCCACAAGGTGGGAAACTGTTCTGAGCAGATGAGGAAAATCAGAACTGTCAGATCTTCTGGGATCAAAACCAGCTAACAACTCTGATGGCACAGGCCAGCAGAGGCAAAGGGAACAACTCTGGCTTGCAAAAAACAAGTCAGCAGTTGCCACTCAAGGACCATTTATAGCAGAATAAGTTTTTTATTCTTGCTTCTTTTAGAGTAATACATCTCCAGCTAAGGAATGTCTGGAGTCAGGGAGCACTTGCCCATGCTCACAACCTGGTTCTCCCTCTCTGGTACTTCCCTCCCACACGTTGAATGGATTTAACTGTAGAATACACTATTCCAAAAATGATATTAAGGTGTGAGAATTGCCACTTCCTTGATTAAATTCTAGAAATGATTTATTTTTAGGTCTTCCATCTTTTAAGCAGGGACAAACTGCAATACATTAAAACATAAATTAATCAAAAATACAGGGTCAGAAAGCTTATTCTGCTTTCACTTGCTGTGTCCCCACTAGCAAATTGCCTAAAAGTTAAAGTGCCTCCCTCACTTTCCAAGCTGTAAAAACACTGAATATCCCACCCCAAAATGCAAAGCAGAATGGGAATGTGAGTGCTGTATCCCACTGTATATTAATATCTGTTAACGTGGGGAGGGTTGGGGGGAGTTAGGCAAGTGAAAGAAAAAATGTCATATTTTGAATAACAGTAATTCAGGATGTGGATATTGCTGCAATTAATTATGACTTTTAATGAATTAATCGATGACATTTGTGACTTGCAACCTTTTGAATAGGAAGAATCCATATCTAAGGAGCTCAAATGTAAATGAGAAATGCAAATTATGATGGACCAGAAACCAAAGCCATGGGGACTTGCATGGCAAGCAGGTAATATTATTAATTCAGTGCTTCTATTTTCTACACTTTTTTTTAGTGGTAGAGTAGTAAGATGGGATAAAAGAGAATTAATTGGGAGTGAAAAGAAAAAAGCAGTTTTAAGAACAGATATGAAAGATATGAAAAATGCTCAGCCCTAGGAGGGGATGCTGATATTTCAATCAACAAGCTAAATATAAAATTGCAGCAAAAAAAATGAACTAGGCAAACAAGAAAGATCGCCAAGGCTGGAAAAGTAAATACACTGAATTTCTATATTTAGGAAGCTGACATTTTTGCTCCTGAGCAGATGTCACAAGCTGTTGCCAGTTAAAAAGAGGTTACTGATCACAGGCTACATGGCAGCACTACCTGCAACCTCAGCCACAGTCCTGAGCATCCCACAGCAGCTTTAGAAGTGGCACAAAAAGCAAAAACCTGGATCACTCCCAAGTTAAGTTCTGTCACTAGAATGAGGGGGGAGCTGGAACTGAACCCCTGGCCTACAGGAGAGGTCACCACATGCACTTGACCCCTTGATCCCAGCAGCAAGGTGCTGTCAGTGCTGTCTGCTAAGCAATATTAATCTTGAATTAATAAGCAGTATTCTGAATAAGCAGTATTCCTCTCTAAAGATATCCCTCTGTCTCTACTGCCAACACCTCAGGTCTCATACTGTTACTCCTGCACCACTCTGCCCTCCCCACCTTCTCTGCTGAATTCCACACACCCCACACAACCATTTCAGACCACGATGTCTTTCACAGATAGTCAAACTTTCCAAACACAGCCAGTGCTCCTCTGCATTCCCAGGGCACATGAAGGGCACACCCAGATGTTCTCTCCCAGAACACCAAGCACCACCCCAGCCAACACTGCTGCTTCTCACACTGCTCTGTATCTCATTTAAACCCCTTCCTCTGGCTGCACTCCATGGAGCTTTCCTGGCTTCTGGAGTCCTCCAAGCCAACAGAGAGAGGCAGAAGCCTCCTGAGCACTGTCTGCTCCACCTGTGCTCTCACTGTGCTGCTGCAGGGAGGGACGAGGTGGGTCCTCCTGGAGCTCTGCCCTTCCCTTGGTCACCAGGACCCTTCCTCACACAGTGGTCAACACTGGACTTCTTGGGGTCCATGCAAGGACCTCTGGACTGAGGATGTGTCAGATGCTCCAGTCCCACACTAACTGATTCAGCAGGCAGAGAATTCCTTCAATCTACAGACATGACGTTTTCAATCCTTTTCCTAAATTGGGTAATTTTACCAAGTAAAGTCCTGAACATTCTCAGCCAGGCAAAAGTCCATCTACACTTAGTTTTTTTATAATGTTCCCTCATTCTTGACCTCAACATCTTCCAGTGTCAGTGAATTCCCTGGCCTGATGATGCACTGAAAATAATCTTTATCTCTCTGGCAACTTTTAACTTACCCCTTCCTAAGCTACAACAGAGAGAAAGGAGCTCGGGATGTGCCTCCCCTGCAACACTATTGTATTTTTTCCCCTTCCTCTCTTACTCATCTCTTTTTCCAGGTGACAATCCTACTCTCCTCAATCTTTTGCCACATCCTCATTTCCCTCAGCTCCGGGTGGCTGCCCTGCAATGCAGGACACAGTCCCGAGCTGTGAAAACATGGACAAAGTTTTGCTAAACACACCCCAGAGGAACTGAGTGGCAAGGAGACCTTCAGCAGATACCTGCTGCTGTTCCCCTGGGTGGCAGTCAGAGAAAAGCTCTCAAACCCACCTGGGCAGGACACAAGCAGAGCCCAGCAGCTGCATTCACATCCTCATGCCCCTTCCAGCCAAGCAAAAGCTCCACCCTTTCTTCTCCCCTAACCCAGAGCTGCCTTTCCCCTTCTCTTCCCACCTTGGCAAAACACATCTGGGATTTTACCCTACGTCAAGCCCTTCCCCAGAAGCTCCCAAGGCAGGGATCTTCCACAAAGCACAGGGAAGCTTTTCACTCCCCTGCTGAAAAATCCTTCTCCCTTCTTCCCCAGGCGAGCTGAGAGCTGCAGCCGGCCGATCTTACCGCGCCTCGGAACTTCATCGCTGCCGTCCCCGGGGCTCGGCTGACGCGGCGGCAAAGAGCAGCAATCTGAGGACAAGTTCTTGCTTCTGTCAGTTGCCTCTCTTTTTTTTTTTTTTTTTTTTTTTTTTTTTCCCTCACTTTTTGCTGTCTTTCGGTCCTCCCCCCCCCCCCCCACCCCTCCCCGGCCCCCCGTGGGGTGACC
>JANHGL010010269.1:0-65823 GCA_024611195.1 Ceyx melanurus
GAGCACAGGGTGAGTGACCAGGGGCTGTGGGTGCCTCGGTGGGGCTGCAGCTGCCTGCAGCTTGCAGGACACAGTGCTGAGCCTCTGCCACTGTACAAGGTGAGTTCTAATCCCTCTAAGGGGTCACTGCTGCTCATCTCAGCTGCCCCTTGAGTCTCAAGGTGTCAATTGCTGTAGAGGCCCAGCCATGGCTGTACCAGACTGGAGGCTGCTGCTAGAAAAGCTGTGGGCACCAGACAGAGGCCCCAGCAAATACAGTGGTGTTCAGGCCTCTGGCTGCAGAGAGGGCACTGGAATTGTCAGGTAGTAGAGACAACCCCTGTGTCAGGTGTGAGCAGGGGAATGAGCAGTCAGGTGGCTGATCTGCTAGGCCAAGTGGCTGAGCTGAAGGATGAAGTGAAGAGGTTGAGGAGAATCAGGCAGAGAGGGAAATTGTCAGGGGGTGGACCCACTCCTTGAGAGAAGGAAACAGGTTGAGGCCCCACAGAAACTAGAGGATCCCCTCCCCTCTTGTCACCAGGCAGTAGGAGGGGACCTCAGAGAAGAAAGCGAATGGAGACAGGTCCCTGCTCAGGGAAGCAGTTGAATCCCCTCACAGCCTCCCCCCTCCTACCCAGTTACCCTGCAGAACAGGTCTGGGACCCTGCAGGAGGAGCTGGCTGTAGGAGAGGAGGATGGTTCACCCAGGCCAGAAATGCCAGAAAGACCAAGATAGACACACCCACACAACTGGCTCCAGAAGGAAAAGCAGACGGGTCATTGTGGGTGACTTTCTGTTGAGGGGGACAGAGGAGCCAATGTGCCATCCTGGCCCACTTCACAGGGCAGTCTGCTGCCTTCCTGGGGCATGGGTTAGGGATGTGTTGGACAAATTTCCTGCCATAGTAAAGCCCTCTGATTATTACCCTCTTTTAGTATTTTGGATGAGTAGTGTTGAATTGGGTAGAAGGAGCCCTAAATAAATTAAAAATTATTTTAGAGCCTTGGGACAGCTGTTTAAGGGATCAGGAACACAGGTTGTCTTCTCCTCTATCCCTTTAGCGGCAATCATGAATGAGGAAACCAACAGGAAAACACAACAGGTAAACTCATGGCTCCAGGACTGGTGTCACCAGGAGAGCTTTGGGTGTTTTGATCATGGGATGCTATACAAGACACCTGGGCTGCTGGTGGCAGGAGGGATGCACTTGTCTCAGAGGGGGAAAGGATTTTCAGGTAGGAGTTAGCAGAACTCATTGACAGGACTTTAAACTAGATATGAAGGGGGAAGGGGAGATAACTGGACCTGTTAGGAATAAGCCCAAGGGAAGCATGTCAGGTCTTGAAGGATGATGGACTAGTGTATCTCAGCCATTTCCTATAAGAGAAGGAAGAGATGTTTAGAAATCATGGCAGCACCTCAGAAGGGTCTGGTAGGAATTAGGGCCCACACTCACAAGGTGTTGTATCTGTATCTGTACCTTTTCGTGCAGCATGAGCAACAAACAGGGAGCTTGAAGCCACAATCCACAAGGAAAGCTGTGATTTAGTGGCTATCACAGAGACATGGTGGGATGCCTCACATGACTGGAGTGCCACAACTGAGGGCTACAACCTCTTCAGGAGGGATAGAGAGGGAAGAAGAGGATATAAGGGTCAATAAAGCTGATATCACTGTGGGAGTCTGCTATAGACCTCCTAGTCAAAACAGTGATGTAGATGAAACCTTCTAGAAGCAGTTGGGAGAAATCTCACAGTCACTTACTGTTGTTCTTGTGAGGGACTTCAACTTCCTATGTATCTGCTGGGAATACAACACAGCAGAGAGGGAACAATCCAAGAGGTTCCCAGAATGTGTGGAAGATAACTTCTTCATACAGCTGGTGAGTGAGCTGAGCAGAGAAGGTGCCCTCCTGGACCAGCTGCTTGTGAACAGGGATGCACTTGTGGGGGATGTAAGAGTTGGAGGCTGTCTAGGGCACAGTGACCATGAGATGATTGAGTTTGCAATCCGGGAGAAACAAGGAGAGGAGTTAGTAAAACTGCCAGCTTAGACTTCTGTAGGGCAAACTTTGAACTGTTCAGGGGACTGATTGACAAAGTCCCTTGGAAGGCTGCCCTGAAGGATATAGGAGCCCAGGAAGGCTGAACACACTGCAGGAGAGAGTCTGAAAAGCACAGGAGAAGCTGTCCCCATGTGCCAGAAACAAGTAGGAGGGGAAGGAGCCTGGCCTAGCTGAATGCGGATCTTTGGCTGCTCCTCAAGAACAAAATGAGTCTGTGACCTGTAGAAGATGGGGCAGGTCTCTCATAGAGACTATAAAGGTGTAGTGAAGCTGTGCAGGGAGAAAATGGGTGAAGATCTTAAGCCTATGGATGGATGTGAATTGGAACTCATCCCCTAAATACAGTGTAGATTTGCCTTATGCACTTGAATATTCTGTAGGTTCTGGAGAACCTGGAGTGGTGAAGCATCCGTGATAAAATCTTACAACTCAGGATTGTCAAACCAATGTTTACAAGCCACTGTTGGGCTTTACATTTTTAGAGTAGCCATTTGTGCTTCTGGTATATTTAATGCATTACTTACCTGTCTCTTTGTAGTCTGATGGGCAGTAGTCATCCCATGCCAGCTCATGGAAGCTGTATAACTGCTTGCTCTCTCTAGGTACCTTTGCAGACTACAGAAGATAAAAGATGGGCTTGATAGTGTCATTGATAAGTCATGAGATTCATCTCCTTGCTTGAAAATGGTGTCAGCTGCAGCGATGACAGCCTAAAAGAATCATGACTTGAGAATTACAGGCTGAAATAAGATTAAAAAGTTGTAGAATATCCAACTATCCTTTTTGCCTTACAAAAGTTATTGAAATCCACATTCAGCCAATTCTGCATGGCTTAGAACTGGGGCAGCTGCATACGCAGCAGCAGATTTGATCACAGCTCTAGATTTGTTTCCTGAGTTACTCCTGGAAATCCATCAGCATTTGTAAAAATTCACAGTAGCACAGCAGATAATATCACAGTACAGGGCACCTTGTTCTCATTCACCACAGAATGTTCCCATGTATCATCATCAAAAACTCATGGGTGTAATGGCAATAGCAGGAGTCAGAGCTTATAGCACAAAACCATGGCTTGTGGTCATGACTAATAAACAACCTGTACCAGAGCATGTGAGTCATATCCTCTCCATTTAGCTCTGCAAGATAAGTGGTTGTTTGCATCATAGTAGTTCCATAATATAAAAGGTTTAGATTGGTCATCTTAACTGCACCAGAATAATGGGATTTTTTGATGTGCTGAAGATGTCAGCAGAGCTGTGTTTAGGTGAAAAGTCATAGATTGTGGCATGGAAGGCAGGACTGGATGTAATTACTTTATTTAAGACTTAGGAAATATGAAAGGTAGCATCAAGGATGTTCATTTTCAACAGACAGCAAACATGTTCTCAGCCTGCCTTCAAGACTTCCATATACAATGCCAACTGCTAAACTACTAGACTAGTTTTAGAAGCTGTGTCTTGTTCTTCTGTGTATCATTTGTGCAGATCCAGGAGTTTTTTCCAGAGAAGTTCTTTTTGATGGTGGCAGGGATGGTTTAGTGGCTTTTGGCTTTCATGGCAGAGCCAGTGAGATAAGTGTTATTCAGGCAGACTTCAGATAGCTCTTTGTATCCCACATTTGGCTTTTGTTTCTGGCATTCTCTGGTTTGTTTTCCTTGTCATTGGCTGAGGAACCTGAACTCTCCTAGTGACAGCTATATTGGCTGGAGGTTGTTGGCTGCACCTGCCTGGTATGCTTGCATAGTGGGATTGGGAACTCAATCTTGTGTGGAAGTTTCCTCAGTACTTTAAGGGGAATTTCCTTGCAAACCCTCTAGCTGGGATCCTCTGGAAATATGAACCTAGAGGGACAGCATGATTGGCTTGAAAGATTATTTTGTTGTGATTGCTAAACCAGCTGCACTCTTCCACCAGCTCACCATGTCAGATTCACATAAGCATGCTCCAGTGCATGACAAAATTCAGCCAACCATCTCTTCACTCCTCAAGGGCTGAGACAGAGCAGTGTGAGTGGCAGGTACTGGAGGAAGAGACTAGCAGATCACAGAAAGCCAGACTAGCTTCTGAGTTCTGAGTCAGTCAGAACCACTTAGTACTGCCTTAATAATTCAGTAAGACTGAGGATATTTTGAGCCAAGTGAATAGATGATAGTCACCCCAATATCCTTCTCTTACAAATATGAAACATAGAGCAAAATTTGGTTGTATCAACTCCTAATGAAGCAACTAATGAAGAGGATGTTCAGTTCAGTTCTGTGGTCCAGCTGTCTCCAGCATAGTCTTTCTAAGATGGTCAGTGCTGCCTCCTTCTTGTTGGGTCTTCCTCCAAGCAAACAATCTACACATATGTGTGACCTTAGCCTGGAACCTAGCAGCTTTCTAGAATACAAGCTGCTTAAATGGAGATTCATAAGTTGAAGTAATAACACAAAGCATTTGAGTCAGCCCAACAACTTCACTTGGCTAACACCTTGTAAACAGAAAAATCAATTTCTCTTAGCTGCAGTATTGCCAGGGTTCATTATAGTCAGGTCAGACACTTCAACATGCTGGTAACATGGATCTTTGAAACACTGGCAATTTTTTTGAACAACAAAAAGAAAGCAAAACATTTAAGATTTTGGATATGAAGATGAAATATGCACAATTTAAACTGCAAGATATAGATATAACACTAGAATGAAGGTAATTGATTCATTAAGATAATGTATGGATAAAGAATGGATTAGTGATGAATTATTTTTGCCAACTGTTTTATTTTCAGAGGCAAAAGGCATAACTACCTATTTGCAAATACCAATTTTAACTTGACCATAAATGCAAAAGCTGCCTGTGTAAATTACATATAGACTGTTCAAAACCAAGTTTTCTCTGTTTCTTCATTTGCATTTTCAGTCCTCAGTATTACCAGGGAGTCTGCTAAGGAAATCTCTGTCCTGAAATAATATAGTTCCTATTTATTCTCATAACTGTGAAGTAAAAATAAATAAGAAGTGCTCTATACTTCTGGAATGTAACCAGCTTCAGAATTTTTTCATCATTAACACAATCTGAAAATTTACTGCTTCTTATGTGCTCAAAGCTCTGTGTATATTTGTAAGTTACATGAGGTCTCAGCATCTAGAAACCACAGAATCACAGAACTGTCATGGTAGGAACTCTAATATCACCACATCCAACTGCCAACAGAAAACCAAACCAAACCAAACTGAAAATAACAAAAAAAAACCCCAAACCCACAAAAATTCCACCTCACCATCCCACTAGAGCATGTCCTAAAGTGCATCATCTACATGGTTTTTGAACACTTCAAGGGATGGTGACTCTACCAGCTGCCTGGGCAGCCTGTTCCAGCACCTGACACACAAAATCATCCTGAAGGTGAAAGTTTATGAAACAAGCATCAGTCACTGACAGTGTGTTTATCATCACAGAGCCTTTTGGGTTTTCTTAACTTCTCCTGCACAGACAATGGCAAGGCTGAGAAGATCAGCTGATGATTTTGTTTCATCTTTGTACCTGGGCCCCTCATCATCACAGGATCCTTATCTGCACAGAAAGAGGGGAAGCTACTGCTGTTAACAAATGTACTTATTAAATTAGGACAATGCTTTTGTTCAAAAAAATACTTGCATGTGTTGGGATATTTTTCTTGTTGCTTTTCTGCCAGCTGTGTTGGTGGACACATACACAAGAATACATGCAAAGCTTAAATGCACTTAGGGAAAGCCCCAAAATGCAAAGCTGGCAGTTTTCATAACTAGATGGTAGGCTCATATTTGACAGTGAATATTTAGATATGTACTGAGAAAGAACACATCAACTTGCCTTTCATCTTAGTAAACACTTTTTATCTTTTTATCTCATGTTTTATGATGATTCTCAAATGATAAGGGAATCAAGACAAATGTCTGCATTCTGAAAACATGCTGAATAACTGATAGAAGAGAAAGCAGTTTTGAAAAGAGATTTGCAACTGAAAGGTCACATGGCAGTCTGGCAACTTGTTTAATATACCAAGAGTAAGCTAATCTAACATGCTTCTCAAGGACCCTGAAGAAAGGCCTGGTGTTCCTCTGGGCCTTCTGTTATGTCATTGTGTCTGGAGGTATTTTAAAACACACAAAGACCTAGCATAATTTAAGCAAAACTGCCCCATCCTGATCTTCACCACTAAAATGACTTAGAGTATTACATCAGAAATTGTCATTGACTAGAAGAAGCATTTAACATGTATGTAGAAGGCTCTTCCTTACACCAAAGGGTTACATTGACAAATATAATATTAGGATATGAGCACACCTCAGCAGATATTAGAGGTGGGGCTTCTATAGCTATTGGAGAGAGGGATTCTAACTATTTATCATCTCCATAGCAGGATTCTAAATCTCACCACTGCACTTGCTGAGGCATTTACTGGCTCCTACTTTGATACCCAGTTGAAGACAGAAGGCATTTTTTCCATGCTGCAGCTTCATTTAGATTCTCCCACTCCTTCAGTTTACAGTAAGGAGGCATAAATGGAGTCATAGTTTGATTTTACCTGAAAATACCTGGAAGAGATTTATAATGACTTTCTCAGTTTTTTATTGTTACTGTTTTCCAAACCATTTTCTCAAATGAGTGCAGCAGAGGATGTCTGGCTAAATAGAAGGTTAGGAAAGGACTTTACCATAAGCACAGGTTAAGTACACTTATTCACTTAAGATCTTGCCTCAGGGCTCGATGTTTTTATTTGAAATGCACCTCCTTAGGATGACTTTGCCAGATGTCTAATGAGTTTTTCCTGGTTAGCCAGTACCCCTGTGCTAGTTAGATTGTTGGGTATGGGGAGTGAGATTGCCTGCACATTGCATAATAATAAAACTACAGTTACTTGTTGAGACCAGAGCTATAGTCTTCTTCAGCTTCTCAGTTGTGAGCTCATTTTATCTCTTGTAGAAATAGTCTGTAGAAATTAACATACTGCCAAAAAGAAAGAAAGATGTTACATGGCTGAGGCAGAACATCTTCATTTATTAGAGGGAAATCTTTCAGAAACCAAATCTATACACACCCATGAAAGGTAACAGGATAAGGTAAAGGAGCTCACCTCCCATCAACTAGCCTTCTGTATACTGTTTAAAATCTTATTTTCTCTACTTTGGCAAAGAAATATTGACAGGTTCTACTGAATTTACAGAAGAACAATAAATAATAGTGTTGAATTAACAATCATGGTCTGAGTGATCACGTGCAAAATACTGTGCAGCTTGAGCACTGAAGAACTTTCTGTATACATTATTTTCTTCTTAGTTGTTCCACTGGGTGGCACAACTCCTACATTGCCTTTTTCAAAGATATCACTCCATATTTGAATATGTTAAACTATTTTGCTGTGTTATTTTGTGCTGGCAGCTGCAGCTTGGAGTTCTGATCACATTGCCTGGCCAGATGAAATAGGGACTTAAACTAACTGGAAGGCTTGTGCCACTGTACTGTCCTTAATCCAAGAAAAAGCCCCTTAGCCCTTCCCTTCTTCCAAAATCTGACTTTGAACAAAATCTGATGTGTTAGGAAAATGTAGCCCAGGATTTAAGAGCAACTAAAGCTTTCCTGACAAAGCTCTTTAGTTTCAGGAAATAAAACAAAATGTGTTGGTTCCCTTCATGGGAAATACTTAATAATCTGTATTTTTAAAAAGTCTTCTCAGACCCTCATGCTTCCCAGGGTGGAAGTGGTGAGGAAACTACCCTGTACTTGCGGTAGATCCACCCAAAGTCTTTTAATAAATCCTATCTAGACCTCCAAATCCTGTCTGCTCAGACAAATGTCAGAGCTCATGACACCATTTATCCCCATGTGGTTGTCTTGTTGATGAAGAATATCTGGGTTTGGCCTTCAGTATCATACATTGCTCTGACAGACTAACAAGACTAAGCTGCTTCACAGCTCCTTCCATTGTTATTTGCTTTTCAATCTTTCATCTCTTTAAGGCTTCTCATTAAAAAAAAAAACAACAAAAAAAAAACAAACAAAACTTCATCATATTCCCCAGCAATTCTCCTCTGAAAGGTGGCTGAGCCCACTGCAGTTCCCACGTCTAAACCCAAGGTGATCTTCCAACCTTAGAACTGGCTGGGCAGTACAAGCACCTCCTGTGGAGTTAGGTGTTTGCTGTCTCTCATTAAGTGTGAGTATGAGGAAAGAAATTCTGTGATGTCTAAATGAAGTGCTTTGTTATAGTGGCAGGGACTCTGAGGTATTTCCAGATGATGGGTTTTTTGTTATTTGTAAGTCTGGTGCCCAAGGAAAACACTTCCATAGTGTGGTGGTTGTCTCTTGCAGTTCTGCTCCTAGCTCCATTTCATTTGAGTTCAGGGTTTTAATTTCAGTGAAAGCTGTCAGAGGAATAAGTAGGACTCACTGAGTGAGTGCCTAGTGTGTAAATGGGTACAAAATTTGGGAGAACTGGCCTCTGACTAGAAAAGAACTGTACAAAAAAAAAAATAAAAAAATCCCCCCTGAGAAAACTCATGGCTTATATGTAAGGTTCTGTTGTAGCTAATCAGTCAAAATGTACCTGACCACCCAATTAGAATCTGGGCACTGTCACATTAGCTGTAACTCTTTTTTTCAGCTGTCTGTTGCAGGATGCAGCTGGAAATATTGCTGCAGGAACTGGGTAATGACAGTAGGGGACAAATCTATAAGAAGACCATCTCATTAGTTAAGTTACTAATGCAACAACTAATTTTAAATGAAGGAAATGTCTCAGTAGTCAGGTTCACATAAATCTTTTGTGCAAGAGGCTTATGCTTTTCTCTTTCAATACACTATTTTTTTTCCAAATAAATATATTTGGGTTTTGTAGATTCACTTCTGCAAAATCCTGCTACAGTAGAGTTATCTCCTTTGTAACTATAAAAAGAGCGAGGCTGTAAGGGCATATGGCAGGTGACAGCTCCAGAGCAGTAAATCAGGATTACTTATTGCAGTTCATTAATTTACCCATACAAGCAAACTCCTACAACTCATTTTTGTGTCTTGAGTACTTCAACTTTTCAGCTTTCTTTTTAAGCTACAGCTGCTGTGCCTCCAGATCTTTATACACATGGGATAAATTCCCCTTGACTTCAGTGAAGTTCTACCAGACAGATATTTTGCTTCTGGCCTTCTTTAGGACTTAAATTGTGTGTGTTGGAATAAAATGCCAGATTAGACTCAGGAGAAAAAGAAAAATACCCACATGTCTAAGCTATGGGCAGACAAAGAAAAGTGGGAATTGCTGCTGGATTATTTTTGTTGAGGTTACATTTTGTATTTGCTTCGAAACCAAATGTATATTCAGCTTTACCAGGTTAAATAACATATCTGAAATAGTGTTTGGAACAGCAGACACTTCAGAGAAAGCTGATAGGAATAGAAATTGTAAGCATTTAAGAGGTGTTGTTTTTTCCTGAAATAAACGATGTTACTTTTAGGAGAAATAAGAAGGGCATTTAAAAAGAAAATCCATATTTATTTATTTCTACTTCTAAGGAATTTTCAAAGGACAACTTTACAGAAAAAAAAAAAAGCTACAAATGTGAAACACCTTGCCAAAGAATTTTGGTTTCTTGATTGTATTTAATATTTGTGTTTCTTCCACAGCTGCAATTATACTGATGTATCCTGATGTATGTCAATCAATGTCTTTGCTAGCACTTGCATTATTAGTTCCCCAGTTCTTCTGCTTCTCTTGCTAAATTCCTGTGGCTCTTTTCTACTCCCTTAATGGCCTTTCTTTTTCAAAAGGCTCTTTTCCTGCTAGCAAATACCAGCTCTGGACATGATGGTACCAGTATAAACCTCCTTGTAGTGATACAGTTTTTCACCTTGTTGAGGGAGCAGATGGAAAGTATGCTGGCCAAAACACTCTTTCAGAGGAAAGAATGTCTCTACTAACTTACTCTTTGAGCTCTTTCACCCTCAGCTTAATTTCTTCCTTTGAAATTAGTGTTGGTTTGTAAAGGAGTGTCAGGCTTTTGGTTATTGCACACAGCAATCCCCATGGCTGTAACCTGCAACTTCTACTCTTGTGGAAATGAAACATTCTGTATTATATATTACACAGGACTTTTTTTTTTTTTAATGAGCTATTATCTAAAAATAGCCCATATCTTATCCAACTGAACATCAATGAACGTTCATAAAACAAAGTGAACATTCATTATTATTTGTGGCTTCTCATTAGGGTGTGAATCTAATCCTTGATACCCTAAATAGTTGGTCTTTCTTTTTCAAGCTGTTTCTCTAGCTCTGATGCTAGCCTGCCTAGCTAGATGCATAATTAGTTTCAAGATCAGAAGGACTTCAAATAGAACAGTGCTGTGAATTGGGTGGTCTGGCTTCTTTCAAGTGTTAACCTCCTGCAAAACTGTTAGACATAGGAAGTGTGGGTTTTATTCCCTTCAAATTTTAACTTTACACCCTTGCTTGCACAGGTAGCTTTGGTATCAATATTAAAAAAGAAAAGCAGGAGGTGATTTTGAATGTTTTTTAAAGAGAAATTGCAGAGCATTAAACTCTATGTTATAATAGTTATCAGATTGCTTTTATGAGCTAGTTCCAGGAAAGCAATGTTCAGCAGGAGAAATTGTATTGGTTACAGATGAAGAATACATTAAGAATAGCTGATTTTAGACAAGTTTCTACTCTGAAGTGAATCAGTAGCTTTCTAGTGATCTCTTGGACTGTGCTTGTGTTATCTGTAAGGAAGGAGGGCTTGGGGTCCAGGAATGTCTGTCATGGAATTCAGAGTATTTCTGTAGGGTACAATGGATTTGTTTTTAATGTGTATAAGTTTCTGCTATTGGGTCACCTACAGCATTGTCTCTTGGGCCATCTAGCTCCATGCTAGTGCAGTTAACTTTATCCACATTGTGTCTTTTTCTGCCTGGCACTTCCAAACAGAAAGTATGTCTCTGCAGTGGCAGAAGGAAAGGCACATAGCTAAGTGGAACTATAAAAGCAAAGAAGATCAAGAAGGGACATGGTAAACCTTGGAACAAATCCAGCCTCAGTTGCAGCCAGCTGGTGGCATTTAGGTATCTATCTTTGCATTATCCTATAGAATGCTGTCAAGGCCCACAGCTGAGCAAAGCACACAGTGAAGACTGAAGCAGGGCTGTGGCATAAAAAAGTGAGGTGGCTAATGCTAGCCATAAAGGAGGAGGAATATGGGGACTGTAGTGATTCAGGTTATGTAAGAACTTGCAGACACAGATACAGGGAGGAACTTCACAAGTGTCAAGGGACAGAATGTACTGAAGGGAAAATAAGCCTGGAATGGTTTTGAATGGTGGATTTGATATTAGTGACATGGGAAGAGAAAAAAAAAACCCACTTAGATTTTGGTGTAGAATTAGTTAGGGTTTGGTTTTGTTTTTTTTCTTTGTTTTTTTTTTTTTTTTTCAACTCAGTTTTTTAAAATGTAAATAAAAGCATTAGGGATGCTGAGCAAGCAGATTGACATGGTAAGATCTCTGCTCACTGCTTGGGGAGGAGTTCCAAAATCAATACTTAAAGGAACAAGAGAAATCTTTGTTGAGGTATATTGTTTAAATATTTGTCACCCCCAAAGCACTCACATTGGCTTGTGAGCACTTGCAGGGTTGATTTAAGGAAACTACTAAAATGTAGATTGGTCTACAGAGGAACAGGCAGTAAATGAAGTGGGATGAAACTTGGAAAGTTTGTGCTGGGGTGAACTCCTTCAGTCCTGAAGTTAGTCATGTAATTGGTGCTGTGTGTGGATTTGGTGGTTTTGCCACTCCTATCAGCCTGCAAAATGGGGATGTGAATGATCTAATGCCCATCTTCTATTTCAGTGTGTTCACATCAGCTTAACTACACCATAACTCATAGAAAGATTTTCTCCAGTGCTGTTTCCTAGTGGCTTGATGACACATGACTTTAGATGTACCAAGTAATATCTTTTTATATAAGGATATTAAGTAAACTTGATTATTTAAAGAGGGAAAAGTATAGATGAAAGAACCATTAATTCAAGATGTTAAGTTTAATAGGTCAAAATCTAACCTAAATAAAACTCTCAATGGGCATTTTGCCTGGGCAAGGACTGTGGGACTTAGCCTTAAGAGAATTAACAAGGCACATCAGGTCTCCTCACTGTTCTGATTGCCAGAAGCCTGTCTGGACTGTGTCCAGAAATACATTCTCAATCACAGCAGATTAAAGCAGCTAATACAGGAAATGATGTGTACTGTTTCACATTGTCTGTTCTGGTTTTATCTGGGCAGGTACAGTAATAACTGTACAGAGAAAATAAGAGGGGAAAATGCTTTAATGTTTTAGTCAGATGATGTTTTTCTCATAGACCTGTTTTCTGGGAAAGTAATTATTTTCAAGCAATTGTAAGCTGACTTTAAAAAATCCTGTTATAGTGCTTTCTTCACCTTGGGAATCCTTTTTGATCTTTTAAAGCTGTTGTTGATCCCCCCCCCCCTTTAAAGAAAAAATCTCATAAAATGTTTACAAGTCTTGTTTATATTCCCATAACATTTTTCATTATGTTGTGACAGCTTCACTGAAAAATTATTTTAATTATCTCAAAATGAATCGCACAGAGAGAATATGAAAATATAAATCTTATGTTTGACTGTACTTTAATTGCTTCAGCTAATGAAAGAGGCATGAGATATCTACACAATGTGAAAGCTAAATTGCATGAACAATATAACCAGTATTTGAAATGTGCTGAATGTGTAGGACTCACTCTGCATCTGAGGGAAGATATGGGGACTGTACCTGTTTTGCAGAGCTTGTTTTCTGCTCCTGATATGGCAAGTTAATTTCAATGGGAAATGGTGTTGAAAGCACCTAATAATTATCTCTTCTGTTCTCTAGGTCAGCAGCATAGAGACATTAATGAACAAAACAAAGTAAATTTATGTTCCAGAAGCTGTGGATCCTCTTCTGCCAGCCTACCACGAGAGTTCAGTTATGTGAGTAGTTCTTATGTGAAAGCCACAGTATGTGAGCCAGTGCCTTCTGTTTTTTTAATAAAGCAAAATATCCATGGATTAGAGCAAGTAACCTATTCCTACAAATGTTGAGGAAGCAAGATAAAAGTGGGCACCCACAGGCAACAGAATGTGTACATATAACATATATACACACATGACAAGTCAGATCTGTCTAATTAGATATTGTCTGCTCCCACAAGGGAAATTTTTGCTTCAATTCCTAACCTTGTGATCTTTGAGTTTTATCCAAAACATTGCACACAGGCATTTTACTTTTACAGGCTTCTGAACTTTCAGCTGTTTAGAAGCTATTGGTTCAGGGTGATGAATTTGACAAAGAACAAGGTTATGACAGAAAACCAATGTTTGAACTGTTTACTTTGTCTGTGACTTTTCCACCAACATAATGCAGAAATGCTGCAAGGTTATTAACCAACAAATCTCTCCTCTGTAGTCTAAAAATAACTCCCAATTGGGTGCCTCGGTGAAATGCCATGTGTTATTAATGGCAAAGCTGATTTTCAACTTACAGGGATAGTGAGGAAGGACTGCAGGAGCTTTGATATTTAGCAGAGTGGTAACGGACATGTAGCTAGCCCTAAGTAATTGTTTTCCTCCCTGAGATTAGATGCTTCTTATCCTGTGATAATATCACAAGGCAAAATCCTGCCATTGTTTACCATTATCTTGATGGTGTCTTTTTTTTTTTCTTGTGGGTTGTTAATATTTTTTTCTTTTATTTCAGATTTGAGATAATAACTTTAATAATCTTTAAATCTCAGAGGGTATTCCCTTGGCTCACAAATATTGTACTGAGTTGTAAATCTGTGTGATTAGTGACAGGCATTAAGGGAATTTGCTGACTCAGGAAATTAGCAATGATTAGGAGAGGCTTCAATTAGGTCAAATCAGCAGTGACAGCACATTTTTGCAATCTGATGGCTCTTTTAGGTTCGTACTGGTCCTGGATGCTGTGAATTTGTATAGCACATAGTCTCTTCTGCTGGGATGTTTTCCCTTCTGTGTTTTCAACAGTCACAGATTTATCCAGTGTAGCAGTGGGCCAGGTTTGTCATTAGCACAGATCCAGGTATAAAGTGGGTTTCTGTGTTGCTGTGTTATTTCAAACTGTTCAATATTTTTCTCCTAAGAGTGTCTTTTCTAGTTCAGATTTTTTGGTCTCTGGTCACCACCTTGCAGTCCAGTATCCTGTCACTTTACTGGGTTGAATTAACCTGTGTTGGGCAGAGTTATAATCTGTCTCTTTGTCAATAGCTTCCTCTCTTCCATGGTAACACCATCCCTAGGGAGTAACCTCTCCCATGGTATTGAAGCAGTGCTCAGGTTGCTAATGGATTTTCCTGTTATTTTGTTGTCTTAATAAAAAAAAAAAAAGGAAGTTTCAAGTATAATAAATGCAGAGTTCTTTTATAAATTAAATGATCAGGAAACAGTTTCAGGGGCTATGTTGCAGGCACCAGCTACACATGCATGTCAGAGGAAACAGCTGATTGGTATAATGCCATTGCAGGAGTAGATTCTCCTCAGCTGAACATCTACCATGTAGAATATGGTCCAGGCTGTCAATTCACCTAAGGAATGTCACACTGTCTCTATTCTTCTTTCTAAATATTTAAACTAGCTGTGTGTTATTTGATACTCATCAGCAACATTTCAAAGCTTTATAGTCTTTTAGACTGTAGTTTGGAACAGATAGTTTGGAATCTGTTATTGTGTGCTCTTGTTACTAATTCTGTTTCAGGATAATTGATGTGTTTACTTAGCTCCCTCCAGTGACTTGATGAGCAAATAAGTCCATGGTGTGCTATCATTCTAGATAGTGCAAAACAAGTTACCACAAAAGGCAAGTTCAGTTCTTTAAATGAGATTATATGTAGCATTCTGAAACATAATGAGTAAATACTTTGTGCTAAACTCATTGTAGCATATAATAAACAGAACTGAGATTTACCAGATAATTCTACTACTCTTTATTATTAATACTTTCTAATACTTGGCAGAATTAATGAGTGAATGTCAACGTTAAGTGGGAGTGAATAAGCTCTGCATTTTTAAAAAACACATTAGTACTTTTAGGAGAAAAGGGAGTAGGTTCAGAATCTGAATTCATTTTGTGATCTGTATTGAAGATGGTCCTTGTAATGATATGCAGAAAAAGACTAGCTATAATTAACTATGGAAACAGAAGTATTAAACACTGCGTCCTGAGTAAAATCTGTGTGCTTTTAACTGTTTGATGGAACAAATTTAACTGAGATGGGGTCCATTTGGGAAAATGGTATCATGTCTGAAATATATTTGAAGAACAAAAAAATACAATTGTTCATGAGCAAAATTGAATCAGGAAATGTGCAAATTGCTCTAGTATTTGTAATAGGAACAAGAGAAATGACAGTATAAAGAGAATTGGTTAGACACACAGAGGGAACTTTTGGTTCCATTGAAGTAAATGGAAGTTTGCAGTTGATTTCAGCTGTACCATGCTTTAAATATGTCAGAATGAAGCTTTGGGAGAGGTTTTTTTCCTGGTTTGTGCCTCCATCACTGAAAGAGGACAGCATTTGCAGTGTGAAGAATTTTTTTTTTTTTTTACTTTCTTGATATCCCACCTCAATTCCTTTGGTATTTCAATAAAACCAAACCAAAGCAAAAGCAGTGAAACTGCTCTTAATAAGGTTCTTCATGTTGAGACACATTCTCAGTGGTTATAATTTGTTATTTGTTTTATAACAAATCTAGGACGTTTCCCACAGGACCAAGCTGTATTATCACTGTGTTAGGCCAAAGCCCTCATAACATAGTGCCAGCTCCAAAGAATTAAAAGAATAGAAGAATTTAGTAATAAAACTCCATGAACTGGAGTCAGGCTGTAGGCAATGACAAGGAATTTAAATCCTGGTTAAGGCTGTTGGCATCTTCTTTTCACAAAAAAAAAAAAAGTAAAAAAAAAAAAAAGTAAAAAAAAAAAGTAGTGAAGAATCATAAAAAGATGCCCACATTTCTAAAAAGAGGAAATAATGTTTCCATGGGAATATAATCTGTGGAAAACCTCTAGTTTGAAAAAGCTCCAGTGCACAGAGGTTGATCTGTAATAATAAGGTGGATTTGTACAGCTGTAGACCTGGCGCAGTTGTGGTTCAGTTTATGGTGATACACAGCAGGCTGGAAAAGAGCTGTTCTCTGAGCACCTAGAAGGAAAACTTTTCCCAGTATATTTATAATTTGCAAGCACCAAAGCCAGTTTTACATGGTGGAAAAAAAAGCTAGTGAGCATCTTCTACAAAAAACATGTACTTCCTGGTGGAGATGTAATAAAACAAGATCAGAAAATTACTGGATAAAAATTGTCAGGAAATAGAGTGACCTGAAATCTTGGAACTGAATCTTTGTTTCTTAAGGGTGCTTAATGGTAACAATTTCACAATTTTATCTACTAGGAATTGTATAGTATAAACCATTTCCTTAGAGGCCACATAACATTTCATTGTGAAATAAAATAATGCAGAATACGATGTATTCCTATTGCAACTGACAGTAAAAGAGTATGACAGTCTCATGAATGTTAATCCAGTCAGTGGGATTCCCTTTTGCCTTTTCCTAGGGGCAGGAAGGGGTGTGTGTGTGTGTGTGTGTGTGTGCGCGTGTGTGTGCGTGTGTGTGCGTGTGTGTGTGTGTGTGTGTGTGTGTATAATCCATGACCTCTAGTTCTGCTGGAAGGAAACTAATCAGAAAAAGGTGGATCAGAGGAGTTGACTTTTCACTGTTGTGATTGTGATACTGACATTGCTCATTTGTACTTCTGGTTTGGGGTGAATGTCAGTTGTGTTTTGTATTCTCTTATTGTTCCCAGAGCTGGGGAGTCACTGCAATGCCCAGAATATTTTCTGGCTTCGAGCTCCCTACAGTTGCTTTTCCTGCTCTGCCCTAGAGCTGAACAGGCCAAAGCCAGTGTGGTCTTGATGCATTTGCTTCTCCTGAGGGGAATGCTGAGGACATCTTTCTCCTTGCTCTCTGCCTCCTGCTCTTCTATCACTTTATGTGCTCAGGAGGGACACAGCAGATGTGCACCTTGTGCACTGAATCAGAGGCCAGGGCCACAGAGGGCTCAGGAGTACCCAGAGTTCAGTAACCAGCTCTCTCATCCATCAGGCAAGAGTCTGGAAATCTAACCAGTGACAAAGTCACTGTGGCTCCAGAAGGAAGCTTTTGTCTTCTGTACTAGTTCACTCTCTAGTTCCAGGACTAGTGGTTTATTCCTGAGGAGTTCCTGAGGAACTCCAGAGGGAGCTCTGTGGGAAGGAATGCCCCTTATGTTTAGCCCAGTCTGGGTCTATGAAAACATAGCCAGCAAGTGGAGAAAAATAACAGTGTCTCCAATTACAGACCAAGCTACATCTTCTCTGTGAAAAAAAAGAGAGCATAAATGTTTTAGTTCATTTGGCTGATGAGACAGAAAAATTCTTTATACTAGAGTTGTGACAGAGAGTTTAGGTAATTTTTTTTTTTAGGTTGTCAAATCGGAAATGTCACCCATCTGGAGTATTAAATTTTGATCACTGAGTCAGGATGTCGGAGTCCTTTTGCTTGGTCCTCTGAAATGAGAATGCTGCTCTGTTCCGAGGCTAGGTCTCTCTGGATCTGTGTCTGTGCTGTTTATGTTATGGTTTGCTCACGATTAATAAAATATTAAGTCTTCCTTTCTGGGCAGAAAGGAACAGATGGAGGAATCAACTGATCTGATGAACTCTGCATGTACAGACACACAGTCAACAAATTATCAGAAAAATGGGAATGTTCATGCTCAGATGTTACCTATTTAAAAATATTTATAAAATCACATATTAACTATGCTGCCAAAAGGGTGGATTGACTAAGGAAAGTTTATTATTGTATGCATTATTTATCTGCTCTTTCATTCACAACAGGTTTAATTAAAAAATCTGCAGTTTTTCTAAATATTTATTCAGAATGCTGTTATTAAATGTAAATGTGCCATTTTGCATAACGTCAGTGTTAACTTTTTGGATTAGAATTTTAAAGAGAAGTAAACAAATCCTGAGTGTTTCTTAGGAAACATTTATGGGCTTTTCATTCTAGTAACACCAAGTCAGCTGGCAAAACTGTGTAGAAAAGAAGCAAGAAATGGTTCTGGAGCATATTCAGTCTCTTTAGCAGGGTTAAGGTTGCAAAGCCCAGCAAACCCATCATATCAAAATGACCTGAACACAACAAATGACTAAACCCAAAATAATCCTCAGATGCTAATTTAAAATGGTGTAACTACCCAGTTTACCCCTTCCCCAAACAGAGACTCGGACCTGTGCTGGAGGTGAAATGTCTCATGGAGCAGACCTGGAGCAGAGCTGCCAGCCTTTGGGAGAACGAATGAGGCCAAGGTGGGTGTGAGAAAACAGAGGCATAGGGAGAGATGAATTCCCAGCCATGGCTCCAGGAATGGCAGAGACATTAATTCTGGATAATGCTCATGCAAGTAGGGGCACTTTAGGTTGGTGGCTATACTGAGGATGAAGGTCCAGAGAGGGTTCTTCAGTATAGAACTGTATTTGTGGAAAAGAATGAGGCAAGAAGGAGATGCCTTAAAGCAGTCAAAGTGACTCAGTGCTATAAGAATACTACGGCCCACTTCAAACCCACATCAGTCTGTCTGGATGTTTCCATCAATTCAGGAACAGAGTTCTGAACATCCAGTTTTGGCCTGGAAGTTCCCCAGATGGCAGTTCTGATGCCTGACCTTGTCTGAGTCTCAAGGTCACAGAATACTCCCAGCCCTGTTGAGTACTCAGGATTGCAAGAGACACATGTCCACTAGAAGATGTGCATTCCTGTGAATCACTGGGTAAGCTATGTTTGGAGAGCTGTGCCCCAAAGAAGGAAAGCTGTGTTCAGAGGACAGTTCTGCAAAGGGATTTACACAACTTAAACTGTATGTGAAATTTTTTCTAACCTTGAACAAGAACCACCGACAGTTCCTTCCATGCTGGACACAGCTGGAGACATGTAAAAGACATTTTGCTTATCTGTTTTTCTAACTTCTCTGCATCAACCCAGCAGTCTTTTACTGGAAGGTGATTTCCCTATTGAATGACAATCAGGCTATATTGCTATTAATAGAATTGAAGAAGTACACATCTGCTCTGTCTTCCTCTCTTGCTGTCAAAGCTAAGCACTTAGGAGACAGCAAATGTTTCTGTTTACTAATGGAAAAGTACCTGGACAGACCTCACTTGCCCTGGAAAGGCTAAAAAGTGGGCCACAGGCACTTTCAACATTAACAAAAAATAAAAGCATAGCTAGGAAGCAGACAAAACCCAGCTATAAACCAACACAGGGAATTCACAGAGAACAAAAATCCATCGCCTCTCTTCATCCTTGGGAATTCCAGCCAAGAAGAACTGTGAAGACATCTTTATTCTGTCCATCAGAAGGCCTGTGATAGGAGGACATTTGCAATTTTCCCAGTCTCTAACCTTCTAACAGGACAGGAGCTTCTGGCCTTGAGGACCTGTCTGTCCTCTCTATCCTGCCTCTCTTCAGACCCCCTCTGTATTGCACAACCCTCATTCATTGATAGGGAACCTCATTTTTTCTATGCAAGGAGACAGAAGCCATGTGGAAGAATGTGGGAAAAAACGGAATCTTGTTTCATGATAAAGGTCTAGTCCTTCAGTAACTCCAGAAGCAGCCTTCAGAGCATGTAACAAGTGAGGTCATTGTCATTTAGGATGGGGAAAATGAGGCAGCATTTTGTGGTTGTAGGTACAATCAAAGACATCATTAAAAATCGCCGAGCATGATAACTGATGTTTATTCTTTGTACTGCCTGAAAAGCTCTGGTGCTGAACAGAGCTCTGTCTGTTTCTGCAAATACTGGGTGAGCTTACAAATGCATTCTGAATGCATTATGCACAGTGATTTGTTTAAGGCCATTTTATAGCTTTTAGCCGCTTCTTCAGCAGTCTTTACTACAGGATCCCTGACCTCCCTGGGATAGGCAGGACTGCAAGGACAAATGAAGGTTATATGCAAACTGTCAGAAACTGTTTCATGTGCATTTTGTTCAAAGGCTCCCATATGATGTCTCACTTGGATAGAATAGAGTTTGCATTCACTATGTTTCCAGTCTTTGAGAGGGCTCAGATTAGTGCCTAAATTGTCTTTCCATGAACAGGGACCTTGTGTAAATAATAAAAATATATTTACTATTCATACAGCAATTGATGAACTTTAAGTGAAAGTATAAGAATCCTTTGTCAAAAATATCTCAAGAAATAGCTTTTCATACGTAATTTCTTTGTTAGTGGATTTTTTTTTAGTAGTATATTTATAAAAATTTGTCAAACCACAGCTCTCATCTTTTAAAACATTAATGTACCTCTGGGCAGTTCTGTGCTAGAAAACTGCTCTAACTTTCAGGCAAAAATATAATCCGAAGAGTTTATGAGTATCTCTCTGGAACAGATCTGATACCACCTCACCTAGTAGCTCTGCACTTGAGATACCTCAGTGCCATCATAACCCTGGCTTTTGTAATAACTTTGGGTATGTGCAGTGAATATTACAATAACCAGGGCATTCATTTTGCTGAAATATGAATTTTCCATTTAGTGCTGCACCCAAAGTAGTTTGCTCCCAGTCTTGATGCAGATGTCTTTGTGGAGCTACAAAACACCCAGAGACATCTCACTTGCTGAAGAGCCTAAGAAACATTGTTAATAAAGTCTTCTTGGGACCCTACCCTGCATGCTCACATACTGCAGCTGTGCCCACGGGGGGCTGCTCTTGCACCTGGTGCTGGGGCCTCTGCCTTCCCATGGTCTGTGAGATGTGAGGGCTTTATGTCCTCCTCCATTCCATGATTTTTGTCCGGCTGGCATCCATGTCAACTGATTTTAATGGGATATCTGGTCATGGATAAGAACTATTAGACTTGCCAGCAGCCAAGAATGATCAACTGCTCGGAGAGTTCTTAGTCTGTGGGAGTGACTCCAGCCCTTCTGTGAACTGCTGCTCAAACCTTAACAGGCACCTCCCGTTTTCTGCGCATCGCTGAGGAACCTGAACTGGTGCAATACTGTCTGGGAGTTCAGTGCAGGGCTCCTTCTACAAGTGCTGTATTTTGTACTCTGAAAACACTTCGTACTCAGCACTGCTGTAGTAAGCCTGGTACATCCCAAAACAAGTGTCAAGTCCCTGTAAATTACAGAATATAAAAGCTGTAATTTCCCCTATTCCCCTTGGGGGAAGTGTAATTCATACATAACATTATTTTAATGGAAATCTCTTATTCCGTTCCTTGGTGAGGAAGGAAAAGGTAGAAACTATCACAGTGGCTAAATATTTCTCCTTGGGCATTCATATGAATGTTTAAGTTGATTTTTCATTTCATTTAACACAAATACTTTACACTCCCAGGGGAAATTATTTTACATTGTATTTTCAGTGTTACTGTCTTTCAAGGACTAATTTGTTATATACAGCTGTTCCAAGGTGGAGGTGGGAGAGAATGAAAGGAGAAGAACAAACTGAACTTTAATAACAGTTTTGGAAAAAAAACCCCAACATTTAAAAAATAAATGGTGGAGTATTGTAGGAATTAACCAAGTTTTCTCCGCTGCCCATGCTTGACTCATCTGGGAAATGTTTGTATTTGAATACTTTTCATAGTATTTATAAACATTCCTGAGGTAAAAAAAAAATAAATTCAGATAGTGGCCTGTGTCACAATGCCATTTCACTGCAGTATCCACTGCTTATTGCAATGTTAAACCAGAGTGAAATTGAGCTTAGTGAGAATATTACAGTGATCTATATCAGACTGGGATGAGAGTCATTGCCATTGGGGATTACATCACTGTTTTAGGCAAATTGTTCCAGATGTCCTACACATTAAGAATATGAATCTTTTTAGAATAATATGAGAAATGAATACTTGAAAAATCATAGTGGGCTGAGAGACAATTATTTTATTCCTAAATGTATGTTTCATGGAACTTTCAGTTCCTAAAATACAGTAAAAAGGGGAAATGAAAGCAAGTTCCATTTTCATAGAGACCTATCCAGAAGAAGCTGAACAATAAATCTCTCATTGTTCCCACTGAAACTTGGACTGAAGATCTGGTTTTTGCTCACTTAAGGGAAAAAAAGTCTTTGAACAAGGGTTCGCCTGTCCTTTTGTATCACTAATTGAAATTTATACAATGCATACACCAAACCAAGCTTTGCAAGGATGAAGCTGAACAGATGTTTCAGGAATCAGAATTTTCTGTGCATCACAGAGGAAGACAATCCTTAAAATCACTGGAATGTATAAATGGTCTCATTAAAGTTAAAATGTTATGTAAGGGTATTAAAATTCAGCCCAGAGGACTGTACACATGAGAACCCAAATCATTCAGGTCCTGCTATGCCTTGCAGTATTGTTTCTCAGAGTGCTTACAAGCACATTTTCCTTTCTAGTGTTTAGCATATGTTAGAAATTATCTGAGAAACCATAGTTTGATATATTCAATTTCTGAAATATATCACGGGATTCCCTCATTTAAACAAAAATATCCTCCTCAGTGATGCACCAAGAAGAGCTGTTCTTCAAGGACAACCTTTAGTGCCTGTGCTTCTGTCCAGACAGACCCTTGTTTGTACAACAGCCACGGTGAACACTGACAGTTTCTACTTCACCAGAACTACTCCTTTTTCCATATAATTAGCTTACTCTGGTTACAGGTCTTTGGAGAGTAGCAGGTTTCATGGCCAGTGAATACAACTAGTCCCTTTTAGAGAACACATGACTTTGTCTGATAGGGGACCATATGAAGTGCTCTATTTTGTATTAGGAAGAAAAGCTGTACAGAGGTCTTTTGTTGCTGCTGAAAATCTCTGAGGTTTTTAGATTCTTATGATCAGCCATATTCCTCAAAAACATATGTACATCCGCATATTTCAAACTCAACTCTGTGATAGCTCAAATAATATGTTTTATGGAATGTATTTTAGCTGCTTGTTTACAAGCAGACGTGTAATAAGGCTGGATGGGGGCTTTTTAAACATGGATAATTTTTCTTTTTTTTTTTCCCAGTGTTTTTTTTTATGTTTGGGATACTAATTAAGCTCTTCATGGATTGAAACAAACAAAAGCTAATTAAGTGTATGCAATAGAGATGTATGACAGCAGAGAATAATGTTTAAGATAACAAAATTACGACTTGTGGGAGGAAAGGGGGTGATGAGGAAAAATCAAACAGAGTTTTATCATGTGAGCTACTAACATCAAGAGAAAAAAGAAATAATATGAACTGTCTGCAGAAGCAGAAGATTTTTTACATAATTTGCAGTGACTTTTTTGGCTGTATATGATAAAATGCCATTAATCTTTTCCAAGTATGTACAAACATACAGAAATGCTGGTTCTAATTTTGACAGGGCTTTAATAAAAACAAAATTAAATCCAGCCTTCATGACGACATTTGTCTCTGGCATCCTGGAGAGGTGGATTCCATGGGTTAAAACCATATTTTGAGAAGTACATATGACTAAAGTGAGTGAGATGCCTTAGTACCACTGAATGTTTGTAACCTTCAGTGCTGAGACATCTGGCCCTCATTGCACACAGGGCAATTAGCATAACTTGTTATTAGTGAAATCAGCGATGCCTGTGAGAGTTACAGGGATGTTTAACACATTTCAGAATCCGAGTGTTCGATTCATTTATCCTTAAGGTGCTCAAAGAGTAATGAAGAAATTAGTGCACCATGTGGAGATGTGCTTCTTTTATGCATTCTACATTTACAGCTATTAATTCCAGCTGAATTCCCGTCAGCAGATATAAAAGCAGATATATCAGATAGCAAAAAAAAAGCACCTCTGCAGCTATTTCAATTATGATGTAGAACTCAGAGGATAATAGCCTTGATGTATTTCCTGCTTAATGAAGTAACATGCCTGTCACATGGGTAATTGCTGCAGCACGGCTCTGATTCAAAGAGATTTCTTCTCTCTGCTCTTATTCTGCACTCACCACTGTGGTACCTCAGCTTCTTGAAGTTTAAGATGTTACTTTCCTTTTGTGAGCTGCAGTCTTAATGAGGGCAATTGCTCCATGTTGGCCAGCACTGATTATCGGTAACAGGCCCTGTATTGCAAATATTCTCTGTGTGATCTCCACTGAAGTTAATGGGGCTGTTAGGTAGAGAGTTTGTTGAATAACACTCATGGTTAAATGAAGAGACTGATCTTGCATATAGTGAGATTAAAGGTTGAACTTCCATTTTATTCTGTGGAAGCAGGGCAAGGAAGAGATAGTGGAAAAAGTACTGCTTAAGCGTGGAATCTGAGGTACTGTGGGCACTGACCCAGCAGCATTTCTCACCATTTGTGCCCCTACCAAATAAATATCATTACTGCTGAGTGTTCCAGCAGCACTCATCAGTCTTGACCATAGAGGGCACTGGCCCACTGACAAAGTTCAGTGATCCCTCCACTGGGAACTGATATGATTCCTTATTACTCCAAGCTGAAACAAAAAATGGGTCAAAAGAAAGGGAATAGATTTTGAAAAGAAAAAAACCCAACCAAACCACAATGCCAGCGTTGGTGCTTTTGTCACTCTCTTCTGCTCTCTGCCTCCAAGCTGCAGCAGACGATTGGTCTCAACAGACTCGACACTGAGGGTCTAGTCAGAGGAACTGGAAAGCAGAGAAACCTGGGGTTCAATCTCTCCCTGTTACTCCTGCCTGCTGCTATCAACTCGTCATTGCCACTGCTGAGTGACAGCTTTGCTGCTGGACTCTACTCCTGCTATTGTGGTGAAAGCAAGGGCTGTACAATGCCTGGTTGGTGTGGCAGTTGTAGCACTGTATGCTGACTAATGTTACGTCATCTCAGTGGTTTCCTATCAGCATTCTGGATTATGTAGTGAAGAAAAGCCAGAGGCTTGTAAAGATCCATGGGTTATAGTCTGCACTTAGGTTACAAAGTCATGATCTAAACAGCTGAGCACAGAATGTATATCGTCTTTGTGTACACACAAGTGCACATATATGTGTATATATATGTGATGAAGCACATACAATAGATGTCTTGTTTCAAGCTTTGCTGTTAGGCTTTGAAGTCACACTAAGCTTTGGATGAAATTCAGCTCACTTGCCTCCCATGCTCCTTCCCAGTACTTGCAGGGTAGCCACAATAACTGAACACTCAAGCAAACACTGGAAGAATTATTGAGCTGAATCAGATGCATAATTACGGCTTTTCTACAGAATATTGCTAATTGAATGTTAGAAATTCAGAGGCCATTGACATTTACATAAGCAAATTGCATTTTCAGCAGGAAGTTGGGAGTTTACCCTCTTGATGGAGTTTAGATTGAATCAGTTGAGATTTCACTCAGAAGGGAGAAGAGGTTTGACGTTTGTTCCAAGAAACTTATCTCACTTTTTTTCTTTTTTCCAAAAAAAACCAAACAACTTTAGTGCATATCTGGAGGATTTTGCTGATGTCATAGCCAACTCCAATAACTTCTAATGGCATGAGGAACCTTGTTTGATTACACAGATAAAGAGACAAAGCTACTTTCCCTTTGATTCAGTTGATGGCTATAGTAATACACATTTGTGAATCATAAGCTTGAGCTCTGCAATTTACCATGGATTTAGGCATTTAACTGATGAATACAATGAATGTGTTATGTTACTGGGAGAAAGAAACTCCTGTGGGCTCCAATGCTGTACTCATTTTAGACTGTGCAGGCACCTGAACTCCTTTTTTTTCCCCAGGATTATATGCCACAATGCACATCTCAACAACAGCACTGGTTCTCTGGAATTAGGAGACTTGTCCTAGTGGATCCTTTGTTTTCCATAGAAATGAGCACCATGGGAATGTGTAAA
This sequence comes from Ceyx melanurus, assembly GCA_024611195.1. Taxonomy (NCBI): domain Eukaryota; kingdom Metazoa; phylum Chordata; class Aves; order Coraciiformes; family Alcedinidae; genus Ceyx; species Ceyx melanurus. The sequence goes on from JANHGL010010269.1 coordinate 25,977, forward strand.
AGTAATTTATTCTGGGCTTCTCCATAGCAGCTCAACAAACAAAACCAGAAAACTGGTCCCTGTGGCATATAACAAAAGTAAAGAACTTGTGTTTAAATGACTCCTAAAGAAACTGATGGGTGAACATGTACTTTCAGGATCAAGCTACTTACTATAGAATATGTTTCAGAGAAATGATAATAAAAAAAGCACCATAAAACTCCAAGTAATTCAGTTTTCTTTCCAGCTGCCCCTTGTTTAATTCTGGCAATCACTGCATGCTCTATATTTCCATTTCAATCCATTATTTAATGATAAAGGGACTTTGGAGAAAGACAGGAAGATAGTTTCACTTGGACAGCAATCAGAGAGAATTTCTGTAAACATCTGGTTCAGTTTGTCAGTTTTTAAAGCATTTAATATAAAATGCTATTAGATGGTAGCAAATGAATGCTGAGTGTTCTCACTGTGTAAGCAATGCACTTTTCCCTCCTGGAAGTTTGCATACAATTGAAATTGAGTCAAGTTTGTAGCTAGGTTTCACAAAGGTAACCTTCCATTATCTAGTGTGAGTGAAAGAGACTTGCAAGAACAACAGTTAAAGTCATTAAAGACCTTTTTAAAAGAGAAGTTCAAAAGATGATACAGCCCAACTGGATACATTTCAACCAGCTGGATTTCAGTAATTGAATGAATGTAGTTGAACAAGTAGTTAGAGATGAAAAGAGTGTAGTGAATAAAAACGGAGACAATGGAAAATCCATGACACAATGGTCTAGTCTTTTTCTCATTTGGACAGGACTCAGTAGATAACTTGGAGGATTGCCTGTGTCTTTGATATCCTCATATTAAGTTATATGCACAAGTGATAACATTGAAGAGTATGATTTTAGCACAATTCATTATTAATAGTACATTTTTATTGTCTTGAAACACTTCAATCACATTTTTTATTCACTAGAAATAAATGTCTTGAAAGATGCAAATAAGATTAGTGTCACAGCTGCAAGTAAATGTACTTGATTTAGAGATTATATTGAGTAATTGCAAACTTATAAATGTTCATTCATAGAGGAAATAACACAGGCCAAGAATTAAAATTGCACTTTTGGACCCTACTGCTCAGGCCTTTTTATTTTGCAGGTCAGATGCTATCAATGCTTCCTGAGCAGGCTGTAGTCAAGACAGTCCTTTCTTTAAGGGTTATTCTTGGGTCAGATTTTCATTTTAGAACAGAAACCAAATATATCAAAATAGTCTAAAGAGAGTCAAATTCCCCTCATTTTCAACGTAAGGACCTCAAAAAGGCACACTGTGGATAACTTCCCATTATGACTCTTCTAATATATATGAACACATTTAAAATGGAGGGTTTCCTCAAATACCTAGACTAAAAAATTTTGGGGTTTGTGTACTGTGCTCGTTTCAGGTTAGCCCTGAGTATTGAACTGATATGATGCAGCTGATCCAGACCCTTCCCAGGCAGGTTTAATCTAAGCAATGAAACTGAACAAGATGTTTAGAGAGAGTACCTTTTAAAAATTATTTTGTCCCTAGCGTTTTTGTTAACTTGCTGTTTATTTTTTTCTTAAGAATAATTTCTCACAGCTTGCTGTTCTCTGCGTCTTCTCCATATTTCGTGCTTCTAGTAAAGAATCTGATCCATATCTAAGGATAGGGCTGAAAAGAAAGAAGTTTTATTTGATCCTTTTTTAAACAGCTACTCTAAATAAGATTTTTTTTGTGTGTGTGTGAAAGGACACAAGAGAATTTGCATTCCAAGCATTTCCATCTATTTAGTGTTTATGTTAAGGGAGAACTTAGGAGACATTAATTGAAGTGTCAAGACATTGAAACAGGTAGGTATGGGGATTGAACAGTAGGTTATATGTGAGAAATTTAGTATTTCCCTTAAAATTCTGTTCACCTTTGCCTACTGCTTACAAAAAGTTGGCCCTGCCATCATAGCTGGTTCATAATAAAGAAATGCAGAACTGATGTAACTAGAAAAAGTGATCTACTTCTGGTTGCCTTGATTCAAAGGGACAGGAGTGTTATCCCTGCAGGAAAATACAGAAAAAGCTCCGATGATGTCACTCATTCTCACAACTCTTTTTTGGTAAAAATAACTCCTTAACATGTAAAAACATAGAGGCCCTTCAGCTGATCACAGTGACAGCCCTATTGCAGGTACAGCTTCATCATCTGTACCTGGCTCTCAGTAAAGGAAAAGACCAGCATGATACAAGTGTAAATAGAGAATAATAAAATAAAATCCAACCAAAAAACCCCACCCCACCTTAGAAGCATAAAGAATAAACCTCTGTATATATATATATACACCAGCAGATTATGTATGTGTGCATATATATGTGTGTATGTATATGTATATTTATATTTATATGTATATATACACATCACTGTTCTGTACTTGGGAGACTTTGTAGGAATTCTGAATTTGATTTATTGGGAATTTCTGAATCACAGATGTTTAGAGACAAATACTATGTGTTTGTCCTATCTATGCCACTTTAATGAGTCTGTTTTGCTGATTTTTTTTTCTCTATTTCTAATATACCAAGCAAATTCATAGAAGGACTGAGAAATCTCAGCAGCTCTCCTCTGCTGTTTCCCCAGAGCTGCCCCAAGCTATGTCAGCTGTGTGTAGATTGCTTTCTGTCCTGATTGTGATTGCACAGCATTTCCACTTGCACTGCTTCTGCACCTTCCCTTGGTTTAACTCCTTAAAATGAATTCTCTAAAATAATTAATGGAATATTTTCAGGGATATTTCCCAGTTCTCTTTTGCTCCCAGGGGGTTCAAGGCAGCTGGAGTAAGTATTTGTTTTTTGTAGCAGAAATGGAGTGTATTTCACAGCATTTCACACGTGAGTCAGAGACAGAGAGCTCATCCTTTCAGCTCCTTGGGAATCACTTGCAGTCAGGCTTTCATGGCAGAGAAAGAAAGTGGCATTGTACAGAAATTTGTGTAGAAAGATAAACCCTAGTGCTGGTATGTACCACCCAGGAGAGAAAGAAACATTCAGCACATCCCTGGCTTATCCCTGGCTTCATTCTTACCTGCTTTTGTATCTGCTGCCAAAACAGAGTGGGACAGGCTTTAGGATTCCATCAGCCTTCTGTGACATGCTATGGGTATCACATTAGCATGTCAGGCATGTAATGATGTCTCAATAATGATAATAGCAAATACCAGTTAGTGTTGCTTGGTAGCTGTAACTGCATTTCAGAAAGAGCCTTCAAGACTGTTCCACAGAAGGCAAAGTGTGGCCTTTGAAGCACACTGAAGAGCTCTTCATAAGAGCCAGCAAAGTCATGGAAAATTTATTTTCACATCAGTACCACTCTTACTCATTTTCATCCTTTCCATTGATTAACACACACTCTTGTTTCTGGTTCAGACACTTTGGATGTTTGCTGTAGGAAAAGGTTACACTGCTAAACTCACAGGGAATTCCTCTATCCATTATCTTCTCATAAAACTAATGAAGATTGAGGGTTATGAAATTTTGCTTCTTATCCCAGAAATAAATGATTTGCCCTCTTAAACTCATACCATGAAGAAGACCACCTCTGTTTATGATTATGATTATATTAAGATGTTTTCTGTTTATGCTAAGGCTATTATAAAAATTAATGTCACATATGTCATTGATGCTTTAGAGAGGCAGAAGGTTTTCTTAGTTCCTAAAATTGTCAAGAGAGTATTAGACCTTGAATAGAAACTGAAATAAATACAATATTTAATATATGAAAGGGCACCTGGTTCCTGTTCCTGGAGTAATAGGAGCACTTAACTTGGTTTTCTGTTAGATTTTAGTTCAGAAGGTTTGTAAAGTGACTAATGGAGATATTTTAGGATTAACTATCTTTACATGACATTTATGAAGTCAGACTTGCTTTCCAAAACATTTTCAATGTTAATCTTTAACAACTAGTTAACTCAGATAATATACTAACATAAACATGATGTCACACAATAAAATAAAAGCACTGAGGATATTGTGAAGTACTTAACTAATATTTATAAATAAATGTTAGGGATTATCTAATTTGAAATTATTTTAAGATAAGATTTCTGGTTATTACTTATCTCTTGTGTCCAAAGAGGTAAAGAAAAATTTGTCAGGACAAGAGCTGGTAAGGGATTGGTTTTGCTTGAAGGCCTGTGAAATAAATGGACCTTAAGGGCACTCTATCTCATTGATATCACTGTGCAAATAACTGATATTTCCGACTTGCCATTTGACTCTTTACATGGATGAACAGATTTTAAAGAAAAAAGCATATGACTGGACTATTTCTTCAAAAGTTTATGGATGAAGGCCAGTTTTCAAAAGCCTGCATATCCTTCAGTGAAAACACTGGAAATTATGTGAAATTTCTAAATTAGAGTGAGGCTTATGGTTCCAGTGTCTGAAACTGTTCTCAATGGGTAGAAAACTAAATTGTAAGCATATCAAAAGTCAGCTCAGTGTTAACAAATGAGGCCTGCAAACTTTCAAAGAGCATTTACTTGGTTTTCCACTTGACCAGCTTGTCTATTCAAGAGCAAACAGAAACAAAGGTGTTATTTAAAAGGGAAGAATTTAGACAAAGAACCAACAATGTTGGATTGATATTTTTCACCTCATAAACTCCAAGCTGGCGTATTTTAACAGGAGATTTCTCTGTTACGCTAGTTACAATGAGTTCAAAATTAATCTAATCAACAATCTCTCCTGTAAAAAAACATTGCATGGTTTCCATGCTGATATAATAGCTATTGCTCATAGAACTAGTCTTAGCAGGGCCCAGTTGTTAGCACACAGGTGGAACTGCATGGAAGCAGCTGCAGCATTACACTCAGATCATATTTTCTCCTAGGAATGAATGGAGTTTTTGGGTACACTTACTGGTAAACCTGATCATTTCTGTGGTGAAAGCTCAAGGCTGGATCTGCAGTGTGTTGTAGCAGCCACACCACTGTGTGCCAGTTGGAAGGATGGCACACCTTCAGAATACAAACTGTAATTCCTAACCTTCCACTCACAGAGTATCCCCCTTATTTGATCTAGCAAAGTGTTTGCTGCTTTTCCTGAGTGGACCTTGTATTTATCACTCTTTGTAGATACCTTACAGAATCTTAACAATAATGCAATAGGACCTGTCAAGCATAACTAGAAGATTTTCCCAGGTATGATCTCTGGAGAAATATGGTCTCAGCTTTTACAAAAGCAGTGGCTGGTAGTAGAAATGTGGGTCATTCCTGAGTTCCAAGTGATTGTATTTGCAGAGCTATGAAGAGCTGATGCGTGATGTTGCAATTCAGAAATGTACAGTTTCTGTTACTCATATTATTGTTTTTTTTTAATCCAGAGTTGCAGTAATTGAAACATCTTTTGTAGTCAGAGATTCTTGGGAAGATGACAAAAGATTTTGTGTCACCATGGTGTGTATAGGCAGCTTGTTGTGAAAACAAGCTGAAGTAGTCTCTGTGGCCAAGACATGGTACAAATCCATTTGTTTCAAAGAACACAAGCTTGTTCTTTCCACAACTTTTGATACAGGTCAGTGATTCCATTAATGTCACCTGATAAGCAAGCCATGGCCTTTATAAATTAATGATCACATGCCCTTGGAAACCCAGTCCTTGTTTTAATTTAAAACAGAAGTTATTTAATTCTGAGAGGGTTTTTTCCCCCCTATTTGGAAGCAGTCAACTATGTATTATCTTTCCACCACAGCAGTTCCTGGGTATGTCCTGGAAAAGATCAAAGTCCTGTGTTAATTGCTAGGTATGATATACTTAATCATTTTATTGTGAGTTGTTAGGTGGAAATATATGGTTAGTTCTTCAAAAAATTGCATAAAAGATAATAAATCATGAGGAACCAATGCATTAGACCTTATAACTTTTAGAACATCATTGCTGGTATTGAACAGAGGAGCTGCCCCTTCTTCCCTGTTGTTCTCTGTGTTTCAGAATGGATGATGATGGGATTGGAAACACACTGCTACCTAGGAAAAACAAAAAGTAAATATGGAGTTTTTCCTATTTCTGTATGATAAAAAAAACACACTTCTGTATCAATAATAATAATTCCAGGTGTCTTGATTCTTTCAGGAGCATTAGTAGCTTCGCTGACATCTGTCAAAGCATCAGTTTCTCAGTGTGTTTGAGGCACACATTCTGGGCATGCAGAGCTGTGACTTTTCCCTGTACTTAAAAATATACTCCAGCCTTACTGGGCTTATCTGGTCTTAAGGAAGGAACAATATAAAGCTACTTTAAAGAAAAACCAGGAGTAATAACATGATTTCATTCTGCAAATCTATAACCTCAAATCCTTAGTGATTAGGAGGAATTAATTTTCATTAGACCTATCTTCTGCACAAAGAGACAGCTAAGCCATCTAACAGGCTGGGGTGGGAAAGTGAAATCAGTGTTTCTGACAGGAAATCTTGAGCACAGCAATTGTTGCATTCATGGGATGCAGGAATTAAGTCAGATTTTTAAGTCTATTTCACAGACACGTGCAGTGCACAAAGTACCATCTCACACATGAAATTCTGACCGATTTGGATAGAAATTTTGGAGAGGTTAAATTCAGTGTTTTGATACAAACCTATGAGACCATTGAACTCAACGTGAGCCATGAGTGTGTAATGGATGAGTGCAGGACAACACTGGATATTGAGTACCCTGAGCTTATTTAGAAATGAGGCCACTCTAGGATGCTTATCAGCTCCCTTTTGGATTCCTAGTTGATGTTACACATCAGCAGAAAGAACTGTCAGAAGAATGAACATTTTAGCTGAGCAGTTGCCAGGGACACTAAAACTCCACAGGATCAGATGAATCATGACCTGCTCAGGAGGGGGAGGTGCTATTTTAAATCTTGCCTGAAGTTGAAGCTTTTGAGTTTGAAACAAATGTTTCTTTCAGTTAGTAAGGGGACTAGGAACATTTATCTTGATTCTGACTTACTACAAAGTTTTGAGGACTTTTTTTTTTTAAATTTTTTTTCTTTTCTTTTTTTCAATGTCTGTGGCTGTTCTTTGGTATTCCTCACCTAGACCTTCTGGTTGGTGAGAGATGGGGTAGTGTGGCTTCTTACTGTCTGTATCCTCTTATGCTCAGTATGAATTCTCCAAAAGGAAGCAGCTTTGTGCAGCTAGGATGAATCTGGTACCTTTTTCTGTCTGTGATATTAAATATCAGGAACAATTCTAAATGTGTCTTGAATCTCATTCATTTTGCTGATTGCTTGTGAAAAATGAGCATCACAGGAGCTGAAGCTCCCAGCTTGAAGTGACAAGTAATGTTCTATTATACGCTTACAAGCTCATAAAAATATAATAAAACTACAACTTCTCTGAGAATGGAACAAAACAGAATAAAATAAAACTGAACTTGAAATGATGGAATTGAGCCTCATGCTTTTCAATGTGACACCCTGTTTACTGAAGAGACTTTCCAATCCTTGATCGTAATTAGATTTATTTATGCTTGACAATGTTTTATTAAAAACTTGAAGGGTATGTGAGTTAGTCTTCTAACGTGCAATCTGTTCTGTAGGCAAGGGAAAATAGGTCCACTTTGGAAAGCCAGTTCTGAAGCGTGGGTTATACAGGTAGGGTACAAAGGATGCACAACCACATCTGTACAACTCTCTGACAAGGGCTGAACCTGACCTGCAGGCTAGAAAACAGTCAAGTTTCGTATCAAAGTACTGAAATACAAAATATTTCTTCTTACCAAGCAGCTGAGTCCTTATTACAGCCATGCTACTCATCACACACAGTCCTGTAAGGATCTGACTGAAGCTGAGCTCTGAATACCTTAGGCAGTGGGGTCTTTGTGCAAAGATGCTCTCAGAGTGCACAGAGGGGTTCAAAATACAGTTGTTACAGCAATTCCCTGTGTAAGGCATTGATGAGACAATAGATCCCTTTATGAGGCTCTGTTTGACTACAGAAATGAGCAATTGTTCACATTATATTTAATAAATCCCTTGACACCCTGTTAAAAGGACCTATGTTTAGCTGAAGACTTGGCATGAATATACTTGCAGAGGTTTAATGACCTTTCACTTTTCGAGGTGTTCTTTATTTAAACTAATGAAAATGAGCTCTACTTAAAAGGCTTTTAAATGCTGATTAAAAATTAAATCAGTTGTTCATTATCCCCAGGTGGCCTTGTTCTAAGAGCAGTAATTCAGAGAGTCAAACAAGTAGTCTTTTTTAATGTAGCTAGAGCTTGAGTTGGGAGGACTTTGTTAGAGCTGTTTATTAATCACCCAACTTTCTATTTCTAATGCAAATGGGTCTGTAAACACAGGACTTCTCCCCTCTGTTTCTGTCTCTTGTTAGAAATACAGAAGAAAATCAGGCACGTTTCTGAAGATTCCCTGTGACGTGCAGCAGAAAGGTAAACAGCTGTGTTATTTTACAGACATACAAAACATTGACCTAGTGGGTGCCATCACATTGATAATAATAAACTGAGAGATTAGCTACAGAAAATCTTGTTTTACATGGAAAAGTTTCAGCATCGTTTACAGTACAAAACACAATGAACAATGATAAAACCTCAGTGGGTTAGTTTTTGTTGTTTTGCTCTTGTTTTGTTGTTGTGATTTGGGCTGTTTTGTTGTTTTGGTTTTTTTGTTTCTTTTTCATTATGGCTGCTGAGAGCACTGGCCTGGGATTTAGATAGTTTAACATGATGTAAAATGCTAAGAGAACAAAATCTTTATGCTCATAAAGTATCATGTATCTGAAAAGCAGGAACACTCACTGCTTAAACACTGAGATTGTTTTACAGAATTTGATCATGTAGTGTCTAGTATATAAATTCTCACTTTATAGAGAACTTCCTGATCTTGAAACTCAAGCTTAACAAGTAAGAGGTAAATTTGAACAGTACAAAATACTCATGATCACTTTGAGAAAAGATAAGGCAGTGCATTTTGAGAACATTTAGACATAAGAATGAAGGAAATGGTGTTATGCCATGCTGTACCTTGAATTTCACCAGAGATAACACTTCCCTTCTTGTGTTTCATATGATTCTGTTATCTGTAATAAGATGAGTGCCAAACAGTTGTTGGGTGAGCTGTGCTGCAGAGTATTAGGGGAGCTACTCTGCAGTTTCTTCTGCAGCAGGAAGGTTGGAAAACCCAGGCCTTTGTTGGTCCAAATGTTTGAAATTGCCTGCCTTGAACAGAGGCTCCTGCCTTGCCTTCCATTCCTGTCTACCACCTTAATCTGCTGATTTTCATCTTGTAGTGGCTGTTTTAAGGGTGCACTAGAAGTGCATCCTTGTATTCATACATTGCTTGAAAAGTGTGGCAGAGCTGGACAAAGATCTCTGTCAGTGGCTGCTAGAAAACTGGCTCAGTGCTGGTAGCCAGCTGTACTGCTCTGCTCCCACCCCTGAACCTTTGGCTGCTCAAACTTGCCCATGGCTAAGACTCTTCTTCTCAGGCTTATGAACAGGAACAGAGGAGACTGCCCTGGTGATGTTATGAAGACAGGGTTGCAGAGACATTCATGTCTCCCACTAGCTTGTGCTTGGGTTCTGCAGTCACACTCACGAGCCTTTTACCTCGTGACTCCCTAATGGCTTTTGGAATGGGGCACATGACACCAGGGAATGCAGCCTGTGTGTCTGAGGTAATGAGCAAACATCCTTCAGTAGGATGCCTGTCAGCAGAAGTATTCAGACTTTGGTCAGTAAAACTTTAATCTCTCTCCTGTCCTCCACATTAAAATAAGTTGGGTTTTTTTTCCTGTCCTCACTGGAGAAGGAACAATAATTTAATCATAGTGTGAGATTCATCTTTAAATGTCAAATTCTAGGAATCCTTTCTGCTCCAATACTAATGCAGAACAGATTGTTATACAGTGGTAACTGCATGTCTAAAGTAATGAAAGCACTGATGTCTTGAGGAATGTCTTTGGCTGATAGCTGTATTTAATTATCTAAAGTAATTGGAAGAAAGTTATTTTCCAAGGTAATGAGTATTCTTCCTAAAAACTTCTGCTGTTTCTACTGGTGGATAAGCTTCACTGTTGTCTGTGGAAGAAATGTGTTTGTAAAAAGAACAGTGCTTTGAATGCAGAAAGCAAAAATCTGGAAAAGTGTCTTGAAAACTACCTGTCTGGGGTAAGGGGGCTGTCTGCATGCATTGGTATTGCAGGTGGTGTGGCAGATGCAGCAGAGATAGGATTCCATTCTTCTACCTGTCATGTAATATTAATTTTTAGCACATGTGTAGGAGCCTATATGAACAGCTGTGCCATTTGGGACAAATACAGGGAAATGTCAGACATGCACACATTAATAAATACAGAGCATAGTATTAAAGTTTCACCTTGGTATCCACTCCCCCCTCCCTCCCTATTTCTGATTGTAGAAAAAAATCCTATAAACTTGTAGCCTTCCCCTCCTGCATTGTTCTGAGTGACTATAAGAAACTGTCACTTCCTGATTTAAGAAACCCTTTATATTCCCACTACCTCCCCTGGAATCAAAATTATTATTTTCTAGGGAAAGGAGTATTCTCTACAGACAGATCAGAACTGTGTTAGCAGGGGAAAGAGATTTAACAGGTTTAAAAAGACTGGGACTGAAAATACATTGCTGCAAAGCCTTGTGTTTTGCACAGCATGTCTTTAATCAGAAATCAAATGTATGATGTTCCTCTCATTAGCAGCTTTGGTGCGTTTTCACAATTGGAGGGTGCTGCTGTTCTCATTGGTAGCAATATCATAGGAAAAACTTCTGTACAGATGGATGTACCCCTCGAAAAATGATCCCCCCCTCCCCAAGAATCAAGACTTCCATAACTAGTTCTGGTGTGTATTTTAAATTTCCTACACGAGAGCACTGCTAAATGAAAATGATTCCTGGCCCTTGGCCTAGATTCAAAGGTCTTGTGTTTTCAAGTATTTGTTGTTATTGTGTCGTGCTCTAATGTGTCTTGTTTACTTATGGGAATAAATCACTGTCTCATGAAGGATGTCAGCTCTCTAGATGCTCTGTCAGGGCAGTAAGTGGCTGGTCATATTGCAGCTCACTGTACTGTCAAGTGAAAAAGAGCATTCTCACTCTCATTTAGAGATCAGAAACAATCTAGTAAAAAATAACACAAAACTCTAGTTGGAGTTATTCATCCTTTTCCACAGAGTAAATTAGTCTAGTTGGAATATGGTGCTAACTGAAGGAGAGTTTAAGATGAGCCTGAGTTTAATCTGAGTGCTTACCTGGACAGTTGTTCCAGACTGGGATGTATATGGCCAGTTATAGCAGCTCTGCTTACAAATGGTAACTTGGTCAGTGGCTGTGACTTTGCTGCTCCCAGCTGAACATCCATTGCAGGCTTAGGCAAAAATGTGATGCCAAAGTTAAAATATTTTCTAAGTTAAAAAAAAAGTAAAGATATTTTCTTGCTTCCTTCTATTCTTTTGAGTGTATTCAGTACTTATTTTGGAGTTGTTTTTACTTGGAAACAGATTTGTTTAAAAGCCCATTCTTGATTTATGGGTTATGTCTTCCTTTAAACAATGTCTATTTCCTCTATGTGAGAAAATAAACTTGAAAAGCTGATGCAATAATTAGAGCCTTAGAATAATTACTTAGTTCAGGCATCTAAAAGAACACACAAGACTGACATCTAACCCCAGTCAAGCTTTCTGGTTTTTTTTACTGTTCATACTACTGAAGTAAACTTTACTGGACAAGAGGATTCTGAGATGGCCAAAGACATAGAATCATCACTACAAAGTATAGCACTGTGAGGGCTGCTGTGGGGAAAAATAACTCCATCTCAGTCAGACCCAGTACAGAAGCAGAGCTGAGAGCTGCTCCAGCCCTCTGATCGTCTCTGCAGCTCTCCTCTGGACCCTCTCCAGGAGATCCATGTCCTTTTGTGTCGGAGGCTCCAGAGGTGGAGCCCAAAGCATACATCCACATGTGTGCTTTGAAATAGATGCAGTCATCGTTCAAACACCCTTGAAGAATATTCCTCTTCCAAGCAGGTTGTTATTGTTATTGTGTAGGGAACAGTGTATGGGTATTGTTACTGGTACTGGGAAGAGTATCAAAGAATTATTGCCAGCGGTTTTATAATCAAATCTTGAGGAGAATTAATTACTTTGGGCATACATTCAGTTCAACTTTATTTAGTGGCAAGGAAAATGTGTATCAAGAGAGAGCACTCCTATTAAATCAAATCCAAACCAATTTTCCCTCAGTTTCAAGCCATTTCCCCTTGTCCTGTTGCTGGACACTTGTGCAGAGTCCTAGTCCAGCCATCCTGTAGGGTCCCTTCAGGTACTGGAAGACAGTTATAAGATCCCCTCAGAGTCTTCTCTCCTCCAGGCTGGACAATCCCAGCTCCCTCAGCTTATGCTCACAGCTGCTCCAGCCCCTGCATCATCTTTGTGGTCTCCCTCTTTTCCTGAAAGATGGGTAAAACTTCACATTCCAAAGTCCCTGTGTGCCTGAGCAGGCTCCAGAATAAAAATTATTGTTCCAAAGTCCATTTTGACTGGATCTCAGAAGATTGCAATAGATCAGTCTCTCTCAGAGAGACAGAATAAGGATAGGTTAACTTTGCAAGAACAGCCTCTTCTATCCCAAGCCACTGCCCTTTCGTTGCATTTTGCCATTGCTAGAGTGGAAGACAAAGGCCTTATTATGGAAGTTGTTGTTGGCCTTTTAAGAAACAAACCCTGAAAGCACAGAGAGGATCTTGTGATGAAAGTCCCTAAGTGAAGGTGTGAGCACTTGTGCCTGGAAGAACTGAAAAATGGTATTTGAAATAGGTCAGGCTATTTATACAACTGTAGGAAAACACACCCTCAAGTTTTCCTTTGGGAAACTCTACAGAAAACTATATCTTGTTGCTGTGGAAGAAGTTTAGTCTCATGAAGTAATTATGAAGTCAAACGCAGGACACTGAAAGCAAAAAGGGTGTGGAAGGAAGCTAAAAGCTTCCTTCTGCAGATAGTAAAGAGGGATAGGATAGTGCTAAACTAAATCTCCTATAACTAATCTCCAATACTGCTGTAGAAGCATCTATAAAATATCCTGTAAATGCAGAAGAATGAATCTCTAAACTAAATTGCTGATAGCAGCCTTTAGGCCACAGAATCAGACTAGATACAACATTTCCATTATATATACTGGTCATCGAGTCCTCAGCATTGTTTTGTTCTTGCCTTCAGTCCTGCCTTGAGATACTCTTGTCCAGATGGCAGAGGCAGGTTACTGGGAGAGGTGTTCTCCAACTGAACATTTTAACAGCAACCTGGAGTGCCCCTGCAAGGTCCAGTGAGTGACCAGTCTCCTTTGGCTTCTCCTGTATATATGTGTTAAATCAGAATTGAAGAAAGACTTAGTAAATAATTCTATTTATTCCTTCTACGTAGCCTTTCTAATGCACTAATGTTCCTCCAGTGCTTGGAATCCCAGAATCCCAGAATGGTGGGGTTGTAAAGGAACACTGGAGATCACCCAGTCCAGGTGGGTTTGGAAACACTCTAAACTCTCCACAGCCTCTCTGGGCAGCCTGTTCCAGTGCTTTGTTGCCCTCACTGCAAAGGAGTTTCTCCTCATGCTGAAGTGGAACTTCCTGGGTTCCAGTTTGTGCCCGTTGCCCCTTGTCCTATCACTGGGCACCACTGAACAGAGACTGGCCCCATCCTCTTGACACCCACCCTTCAGAGATATTGATAAACAGGAAGAGAACGTCCAGCCTAGATCTTCCTGGAGTAGTTCTAGACATGCCAGGAAGACAGCTAATAGAGAAAGTGCAGTAAATATCCAGCACACCAACCATTCCACAATTTGATTTCAGCTTATGCTACAAAACCTGTACTTGCTCCTGCAGACTCATGGATTTAATTCATTCAGAGACTGGCTTGTTTGCTGTCTCTGTGTTTGTTACTTAGTGTCAATATAAAATCTCCAATACTGCTGTAGAAGCATCTATAAAATATCCTGTAAATGCAGAAGAGTGAATCTCTAAATAATATTCTTTCATCCATCAATCTATTGCTAGGTACAGAAGATGTACTGTTGGTATCTTAGGGATTGTCAAGGTGTAGTTTTCATGAGAAAATAATTCCTGTCACACATTGGATAGAAGGATACAATATCTTTGTACAAATTCGATATGGGGCATTGTTATGAGGAAGTAACAAAAAAAACCCCACCCTCATATGTACTTGAGTGATTAATCCCTTGAAGATGAAAATTCATTTGTTGCTCATTCAAAACAAACCAAGCAAAAATATGGAGAGTCAGCCAGCCTTAAAGATTGTTCAGGGGTCTCTTAAACCTCACAAAACAAAGGGGATTTATAGCAACAAAACATCTTTGAAAAGTTGTTTTCCCTCCCTCACTCTTTATTAGCCTGGAGATATGTTGGTAGGTGAGATAAGATCAACAAGAATTTCCACACTCCAGACTTTCTCCAGAGCACTTCAAGCTAATGTCCCACTTGTTTTCTGCTAAACAATTAGACTTCATAAGGGAGGTGCTTATCTTTAGTATCAAAGCCCTAAGCTCATCTCCTTTTATGGACACACTGCAGAAGCTGATGCTCTTCCATAAATAGCCAAAGGCATAAGGAAATGTAGATGTTTACTTGCCTTACCTTGTAGGTATCTCTGGTAATCTGCAATTCAAGGCTTGTAACTGAAGTTTGTCCAACAGCTCAGATAGAGGCAGAAGAAGAGAGATGTTAATTGATCTCATTATTTTCTAATACTATTTTGAGCATTCATCCTTAAATGTTCAAAGATTCTCGAGATTATTCTCTAGGCATGAAAATCACAAAACGTGGCTTTTTCATAGAAGAAAGAATTTTATGTTTTCAAAATCTTGTGGAAATACATTAATCCTGCAAGTGTGGAATTTAAAAGTAATTCTAAGTAGTGCTGAACACACTTCACATTAAATGCTTCAGCTGAGATTTATTGCACCTGATTTATGATCTCTTAAACATGATGTAAGAGGCTAGGCCTGTGTAATTATAAAGGCAGTGTTAATGCTAACGTATTAAAAACATCTCTACCTAACGCATGGGAAGTAGCACTAGAGTAATATCTTGGTTTGAGTCTTACAAGATGCTTGGGGTTTCCCCCACTGTCTCCCCAGTATCAAAAATGAGCTTGCTGCTGAATGCAAGGTTTGCCAAGATGTGGTTGGTTTCACAGTTTCTAACCCATCGCAGGCAATCAGTGTACTTTCACTACATGTCCACTGCAAGTTCTTCACCTTACATTCCCTGATCCTTAGTTTCCTGGCTTTCTCCTAAGTCAGAGGGTTTCTTGGGAATCTGGTTCTTCTTCCTTCCCTGGTGGCAGATGTTCTGGACTCAAATATATTCCCTTACCCCCCTTACCCTGCTGCCTGGCTACAAGGAACAGAAATCTAGGCTGGGGGACCCAAGTGGAAGAGGAGAGCAAAGAGCAAGCTGAGCTCACACTTGACTGTGGGGATGATTCTGTATCTAACAATGCTTCCCTATGGCTTCATGAAATCATGCTGATTCCTACCAGCTGCTGTCATCATTCAAGCAATTAACACGTTAGACATTTATCTTTTATTCTCTCAAGTTAATTATTTAAGTTGCTGCTTGATGTGAAAGTTTAGACCATTAAAGCATTGGCAGCGTTAATATTTTATGTTCTAAGGCATAGGGAGGAAGGGGGAAATCAATATTTGTGAAGTGTTTTAAAAGAGCTACAAAATTTTTGCTTTTTTTTTTTTTTCTGTGTACTCATGGATGTTACTAATATTAATTGAAGCAAGTACATTATCTAGGTACTGAAATTAGGCTCTCAGTCTCATAGTTATTTCATTCTAGCTGTTCTTGCTGGTGGCAGAGGCCACCTGATTTCTGTAACATAAACAAATTACAAATGTAAAAAATCCTTCTCTGAAAAGGGAAAGTCTTTCTCCTATGAATTTTCCTGGTATTAATAACATCTCAAGTCTTTCAGGATTAAAAGTGAGATTCTGAGAAAGCCCTGCATTCTAGTAAATGGGAATGGGAACAGATGCTATCATCTGACAAAGCAAAAAGTCAACAAACTCTTGCCTTTGCAGCATTGTTTTGGTTGTCTTTGGACTACAAACCTCCTCCCAAGAGAAAAGAAAGTTATTTCTCGGGTTGTTGTAATTCTTCTAAAATGTACATCAGTGGCAGATTTCTGTGTCTAGCAATTGCATTCAGAAAAACACTAATGCATCTTTTAAAACTTGAGTTTTAATATTACTAATAATTGAAAATGGAATATCAACCTCTCAAACAAAATTTGACTCAAGTCAGTATTGGAGGGAGTTATGCTGGAAGGGTACAGCAGATTTTTTACTCTGAGCAGGGATGTGGCAGTTAGGTTGCTGCAGTGGGGTTGAGGAGCTGGATTATTCTTTGCCTCCTCTGCAGAAAAGTTAACTTGCCAAGAATTTCAGTTTGGGGGTCATTACATAGAATAGGGGTAAGGCTCAGTGAATGGTTCTGTATTTTCCTCTTAAAGCAGTAGGGGAAAGTCAGATGTTGAAACAAAAAATTTTAGCACTCATGAAAAAAAACAACATTTTGTTTACAAGAGTTTTTCACTTCTGTGTATGGCTGGTGAAGGATCCGTGTCCACCAGGCTAGCAGAGTGGACTTTGCCTTTATGTCTCTGTGGAAAGGCTTCTCTTGTTTTGCTTTGGAGATCTCTAGTAACCTTTAGAGCAATGAATTTTGGTTTGTGTCAGTCTCTTCTCAGAGACATTGGCTGCATTTCTCAACTACATTGTTCCCTGCTCAGGAATTGCTCAGGAACTGTTGACATTATTAGACCTGTGACATCTTGGCTGATGCTTAAGAGAATTCTGGCTATCAACATATGGGAAATTAGTTATTTTCATGACCCTGAGTCTGTGATTAAATTCCAGAAGAACTTTTCACAGTCTCTTACAGTACGTCTGGTTGCTTAACTTTTGGGTGCCTAGCTTTGCTTCTGAGTACCATGGAATGATTAAAAAAATCACCTCCTGGGATTGCCTGTGTGTGTAATGAGAATGAACTGAGAAATTGGGCCTCATACCCAAGAAATATTTTTACTTAGGAAATTGCCTTTATAGAGCACACAGCTTCCACATCAGATTTCTTCTAAGCCCCATAAAACTCACCATCACCTTTGTTGTTTGTGGCCTAAATGTCGTTTTTCAGTGATTGTCCTGCTGAGCTGAGCTGAGGTGGGGAGGTGACAATATCTGAATTTCTAGTGCTTCCTCTGTCACCAGGAGACAGCTGGAGGATGGGAACTGAACACTTCTAGGCTCTGCTCAGAGCTCCAAGTACATTCAAGGCCAGAGGTCCTTTTGAGTCCCAGCCAAACTCAAGGTACTGAGCAGCATTAAAGCAACCCCCTGCTCAGAGCAGTGCCCTGATTCTGGGGTGAATGTAACCAGCATGGAACTGGCTGCGGGATTAGATGGTCACATAAGATCTGCTTAGAGACAGCAGTTGTGCCAGTTTCTCATGTAGAGACGGGGGGAGATATCTGACATGTGTGAATGCTCTACAAGTAGCATATGTTTTCTATATTGGATTCAGGATGATGAATACATTCTTTTGTGCGTGTTGGCAGGATGTTATTTTAAACACAGGGTGTATGGTATCTCCAATATTACATGATTGGATCTAACAATACTGCATACTGAAAACTAGGAGCACAAACTTGGTATATATGCTGATGTCCTCTCATTATATTAATTACATATATGTTGAGTGCACATATAAAAATGGGGTTCCCTTGATCATATGTATTTTCATGCAATTTCACTGCAGGTTTGTATGTCCTCTAGGAACCTTATGCAAAATATAATTGCTCTGTGGTTTTTGTCAGCCCTGTTGGAGAGACTAGGATAAAAGAACACATTACCTACTGTTCTTCCCCAGCACAGAATCTGAAAAACTGCAAGCAACGTTGCTGATAATATGAATAGTAACATTAGTCCCTGATTATTTTAAGATTACTTTAATAACATGTGGAGACAGTTTGCCAGAGAGCTGATACAGTTCTGAATGTACTTTAAAGAGCAGCAAGGCACTGATCATTCCGTTGTATTCTGATAGGAAGAACTACTGCTATCAGCATCTCCTGTTGGTAGGAGTAATGGGTTGTGCTCTTCCCCCTGCCCTGACTTTGCTGCTGTGTGCAAACCAGGACGGTGAGTTCATCTGCTGCCAGCCCTTGCAGTGCACCCGCTGCCTTCCCTGCAGGTGCAGCGGCTCTAGCCAGTGCTCCGTGCAGGGTGGGCACAGTTCCCAGTGCCATCTAGTGGTGCTTTTCCTCCAAAGAGCTGGAGAACGAGACGGAAAGGAATTGACTTTCCCACTTATGGGTGAATTCTTCCTATGTGAAATGATGAAGAAACTGTAATATTAGACCAACTGTATTGGTATAAGCTTAGGGGTGAATTCAAAAAAACCTCAATTTTTATACCCATGCATGCGCCTTTGACCTTGCATGGGCCCTGAGATAGCACTGAGATGAGGGAAAGGCCAAGGGAATGGGAAATAGGAGGGAGCAGAAACACCTCGGAATGCCTCAGGGGATGCTTATTTTCTGCATAGTGCTACGGTGGCTCCATACACTGTCTTTCCATCCTCATGTTCCTTTCTTAGGAACAAGAAGGTAGGCTGCCTGAAAAAAAAACAAACTGGGAGTTGCCTGTTTTCCTTTACCAGAAAATTTTAATGCATCCATTTTACTGGACGAAGCAAACATCAAGAAAAGCCCTATCTGTTTCCCCCTGCTCTTACCCCTCCCTCCCATCCATTCTGCCAAGGCCTCTCTTAAAAACTCCCTTTTACATTTCACAGGCATATGTTTCAATTTTCACTTGCTGGGTGTGATGTTTGGTAACATACGGATGAGTCATATGAATAACTACTGAATCAAAACATAAACTGCCCTCAATCATTGCTAGATGTGCTGTAGCCTTCATTCTTTAGATAGCCCTTGCCCAGTCTTAATCACACTGTGCTCTTTACTGCACTTGGGCTTTTCTCAAATGCATTACATCTAGAAACCTCGTTTGTTCTAGCTCCAGCAAGAATATGTCTCTATTCTGTTTTCCTGAAGCGAATTCTCATTTTAGGCCAAGGAAGGGCTATGAAAATCTTTTAACACAACCCATCTGAGAAGTCTCTTTTTAGAGCAACGAGCAATGAAAACTATGGGATTCATTTCAGTAATGTTTTTACTTTCAAATTAAAATATTGGCAAAATATAATCAAAATGTTAAGAAAACAAACACTGAAACTGTGTGTCAACATCGTCCCATCTACTATAACCAATATGGGACTATTACTTTGCTGTAAATTGCTAGTGTTTTCCAAGCCGTGAACACTGAAATTGGTCTCCAGATGAGACTTGAGTCATCTTATCTCATGTGACCAAGTCAGAAGTTCTATCCTACAGTAAAATCTACAATTTTGCTTGCATAAAATCCTCCTGACACAATACAGTGACTCCCAGATCTTACAGTGAGATTTCAGCCTCTTCTAAGTCTCCCCTTATTGTTTCATTGCCCAGATGGCACAGAATTGCTTCTCCAGTAGGAAAAAAAAAATAGATTAATTGATGAATTCCTGTGGATGTGATAAAAGCAAAGAAGTTCATTTTCTCCAGAAACACTTGACTTTTGTTGGATTAACAATTCCCTCACTGTCCAGGAAATCATCCATAGTCCATGTCCCCATTTTGTTTGCTTTTTTCCTAGCTGACCAGTCATAACATAAGAGATTAATCATCTAGAAGCTGAGAGGAAGATCCTGTCAAACAGTGATGTGAATGCAGGTATTAAGTTATGCAACACTGCCAAATTACTTGTGTTTAAATCCCTCTTGAACAGCTTCTACTGCTCTTGTTTAATGTTCTAAGGATATTCATGAATTGAACATAATGATTTTGCATTTAGAAGATGACTGGCTGCAGTTTCAACATCAACCTTTTCTGTTCAAGTTGATCTGCTGCCTCTGTGTTTAATCGGCCCCATATAAAACAGCAGTGACAATCAACAGGGTGTGGATTAGAACATGCTAAGTGTATTTCCCGAGAGTCTTGGGAAATGCTGCCAAAGCCTGAAACTCAATATGCATCTTATTGCCTGTAACTTTGCTTAGGCAATGAAGCCTTTAGTATTATTCATGAGATCTGATACTTAATTTTGTATGTCTCATTTTTGGAATGTTGATGTTTTGTGCATAATTAGTAAACGAACTCCTTTCAGTTCTAAATTCTGCTTATTTGTTCCATTCACTGTTATTTGTTTGAGAACCACATTTTAGTAACTATCAAGCTGGATAGGGAGTTAAGTTTAGGGCAACTTTCACGAAACTTCCCTTCAAAGCCTGTGGTCACACCATGGATTTTCCTGGCATTTGGCTCCTTTGGCTAGTCTGTCTTTTGCAGATACAATATGAGAGTCAGGAGTACAAGTCAGAAGGTATTGTGTAAAGTACATCTAGAAATATTTCCTCCTGTATTATGGAGCTTCTCTAACCCCCAGGGTAAAGACTCCAATGCCCATCCCACACACACTGTGTCCCACTCTTCTCACCTGAACCTCCTGCTCTAACATGATGACAGACATTTTAAAGGTCCATTCACTTCTCCACAGAGACATGAACTGGAATCAATATCAAGCCCTTTCTCAGTTAAATGGGTTTGACCAGACAGTATAAATCCATTCACAGATGCATGTTTCATGGCAATTCGGGTTTCAGGAAACTTGGACTAAAATGCTGTGTACCAGCTGGCTTGCTTGTGCTACTGGAAACCTTTTAGTGGTCTGAGATCCTTGCTCCAAGGAGCCTCACAAGCAGGGATCATGATCCTCCTGTCTTCTTAATGAATACTCTCAGACCCTCAGATAACTGAGGATTTCTAGGCTGTTCTTACAACAGCATGGGACTGAAGCTGAGAAGTTTCTTACACCCAAATATCCCGAGTTGCTCCTAGTATAGTGCAGCATAGGGAACCCTGGAGATGGACAAACACAACCTACTTTTCCTCACATTAAAACAATAAATTCAGAATGAATGTTTTCTCCACATTAAAAGGTTACTTTTAAGAATGTTTGTGTCCTCAGGAATCTTCAAAATGTCAAACTTTGTACTCAGCTGAAATTAAAACTTGGGAGAGTTTTAAGCTCTAGTGGGTATGTTCTTGAGAAATAGCACATTCTCAGCACTGAGACATGGTGATCTCTGCCTTTCACACACTGTTGTCTTGTCTGGAACCTCCCACTGCTGGATTTTATAGGGGCCCACATGAAACATGTCTTTTTGCAGCTGGGGAACAGAGACCCAAGAGGGATGGTGTTTGCAGTGTTATGGCTTCAGAAAGTTTACTGGAAAGACTGGCAGTGTCTTGAACTGATCTGAGTCACAGTGCCTTCCCTCACTCTCCACTGACATCCCAAAAGAGAAAGACTCCTCCCTCTCTCTAAGGAATAATACTGGTAAAAGTTGTAAATTAAATGTTCTACCTTGTACTCGGTTCCTTTTTCTTCTTCCATAGCTAATGTCTGGAGTCTTTTAGTGGCTCCATATTCTCATTACTGGGCACTTGGAAAACCTCTCACTGTTCTAAAGGGAAAGAAGTGGGAGGAAGTTGCAACCACAGTGTCCCTGTTAGAAGGAAGGAACTCTGCCTTTGGCCAAGACCTTTTTACCTTCTTTCCATTTCTGGATTATGTTTTTCTGGAAAATTTGCCTCGGAGTTCAACTGGCAGGATTTTCTGCCTTTTGATTCCTTTCCACAGGTTGAGTCTCTGCAAACATGCTCTGAGACCTCTGGGTCTAAGTGAGCCTGTGCTAAGCTAATATCTTGTGCTTTCTTGCATCCAGCTCTGTGGCACTGATATGCAGTGAGGTTAAGAAAGGTGATAGTTCTGTAACACAAACAGAGCATTTAAATACAGGATACTTTCGTGTGTTTTTTATTGTATTCATAAAAACCTTCGAGTCTGGGTACAATAAAAATGAAGAGTGGCTTTATTAAAAGAGAAAAAAAAAAAGTTTTAAAAGTTGTTCCAATATGTTCCTGACATTCATCAAATGACCCAAAGGCAGAGGATCAAAATAAATGTGAAAACAGCTGAAATTCAGAGATACTTATAAGATACAGAAAGAAAAAATATTCTATGCATTCTATGCAAAGAAAATGTCCATTTTCTTTGCTGGAAAACATGCTGTAGATTGGTGTTCAGATAGTACCTGACCTGGACCAGCTGTTGGGTGATGCAGTGGGTTGAAGCACAGACCTGAGCAAAGTGTAACATATGATATGAGAATCTCATGGAGATTCTGTGACAGTAAGACACCTCTTAAGTTAGAGCAACAACTAAAATGACTCTCCTTTGTCATTCATTAGACGTGCAGGCTACTTCAGACAGTGAGGAGCCAGCACTCTCTCCATCCTCCCCATGTGGAGCTTAGCCATCGGGTGGTGGAACTGTTGGAAGAACTGACTTTCTTCTTCTGAGTGTTGATTTCCATCCTGGAAGTGACAGAACTCACAGGACTCATTGCTCTGGGTTTTGAACATGCTGTGAGTTGTAACAGAAGCAAATGCAACTAGCAGAGCTCATGTCAGAGCTGTGCCCTCGTTGTGTGTGCCAACAGGATCTCCCCCCTTTACTTTGCTGTCTGTTTTCGTAAAGCTGACAGGAATTTTTCTGTCCAGTTGCTGTTACTGTGGCCAGGCTTGATTAACATTGGCTACTGGGGAAGAAAGCTGTGACAGCAATGGACAAGCACACAAATATTTTCATAATATGTTTCTTGTGTGATCTTTTTTCCTCTTCTAAAGCCAAAATGTTTCTAAATTTGGCATGAATTTCTGGAGAGTTGGCCTGAAACTTCAATTTCTTTGTCAAATCACCTATTAAAAGTTTTCCTTCCAGTTCCATCCAGTAGCCTTAGTCACTCATCAGTGCAGGCTGGTAAACAGTTTGGTGAAGAGTGGGTCTTTTTGATTCCATCACTCAGACATACAGCTCATGTTATAGTCTAGTTCAAAGAATCTTTCATATCTCAGAAGGAAGGCAAGAGCAACAAGACAGCAGGTATCCTAGGAGAAGACTGTCAACTTCTGTGCCTCCTGTAATTAAAAAAAAATATTATTTAATCTGAAGAGGCATAGATTTGGGCAGGATGGCAAGAAAATAGGACAAAGAATTTGTTGAATTAAAGACAAATCAACATCAAGATAACAAATGTATGGTGAAAATAAGATTCTCCTTTGTTCTTTCTTATAATATGGGATTGAGATAATAGTCAATAGAATAAAGGTGGATCCACTAAAAGGAAATACTACTTCTAGTCAGTGTCTGGTAAGTCTGTTTAATTCACTGTCAAGGAAAGTTACCAAGAATAATACTATAGCTGGATAGTTTAAAAAGGTTCAGTAATATTATGACCAATAATACTTCTAACTCCATAAGCTATGTGAAAGCTCATGCTGCAAAATGTCCATTGATAGCAAACTACTCTCCACTACTCTTTTATTCCACAACATCAGTGGCTACAGCTAGACTTCAAGGTGCAGTAAAGCACTAAAGGCAGCATTTCAGGATGAATTGCTGACAACAGCTCAGAGGTTCCTGTATATTGTGTGTGCAAGAATTCAGTCAGACTGTGAATTCTGATTGTATGAAATAGTAACCGAAAGAGAAGTTGGTTTTGTGGTTGTGTTCTGGAGGGGATTTTTGTGGTTGTTTTCATTTGTTTTTGTTTGTTTCGTGGTTGTTGTAGTTTTTGTTGTTGTTTTCTATGGTGGGTTGGTTTTGTTTGTTTCTTTTTGTTGTTTTGTTGGTTTTTTTTTAATTCAGATACTTTAACATTATTAAATAAATTCAACTTCACTGTTGTATCAGGTTCTGTAAAGGGTCAGTCTGAGTATTCTTCCACCTGTAAAATAAAGTCCTCTTTTGGACTACAATGGCAATTTCACCTTGCTGCAAGAATTCAAGTGCTCTGAAACATGATTTCTAGTATTATTTGATAGGAAATAAAAAGGGATGTCTTTTGTAGTGCTTCTCACACAACCACTTCCAGATGAAATCAGGAAATGTTCTTTACCATGTTTATTATTTTTACCAGTTTCTAAAATTAAATTCATTTTAAGATTTCCAGTTCAGTCAATTTTGTCACTTCTTATGTAGTCTTAGATGTACCAGATGCCTAAATTCTTCATGTCTTTCTAAATAGTCTTTTAAATGCATGGCATTTGTTTTTGCTCTTGTAACACTATTACTGGTGTTCTCATGCCCAGTGAATGAAGGAATATGGCTGTATTTCCTGCAGTAGAAGTCTTGAAAATTCCATTCTATGCTAAGATTGTGTGGGTTTTATCCCTAATTTGAATCTTCTATTTTTGTAGGTGCCAGTTACCATGGGGGGAAAAGCATATAACTGTAATTTCTACACTTAGGTTACTATTCATTGTGACTGGCATTTGTCTTCTCCTCTCCCTATAAACCACTCTTCAACCGAGGGAAAAATAACATGAGAGGGATCTGAGAAGGTGCAGGGTGTCAGGATGGGGTGAAGAGATCTTGCTTTCACTGCATAACCTGTTGAACTGCCTTGAGTTCCAGACCAGATGGGATTTGCCCAGATGGGCAAATGAAGATGAGGAAGATGCATGTCAAGGAGAGTAAAACCCCTGCCAGTAGAACAGCTCAACAGCTATTCTAGACCTATTGTAGTCGTACTTTAATGTGACTTTCATAGAAGGGTTCCTTTGCCTACATATCTCTGACCTTTATTTTCTGTTCAGAGTGCTTGACAGAGAAGTAAATTGGCTGTTTGTGCAACCTACTGATTACACCCTTCAGAATTTTCCTATCAGTAAAAGATACATCATCAGTGTGCAATGTTGTTACATGAGATATGACCAGAGATGGCTGCATTCTATTGCAGTCAGCTGAGACTTAATATCACCTTTGATTTTCAATAAGAATTTTATTTCTGTTAGTGCTTGTGTTTCTAGGGCTTTTCAGATTGCAGCATCAGGTTTTGATTAGATATCTGAAGACACAGAAATTCCTTTGTAATCAATTACTTCATGATTTTAAATGCAGAGAGTTGGATCAAAAAGCAAAATGTGACTGACATGGCGACAGAAAGTAGTCACAGCAACCAACTCTGGAGCAATTCAGAATATTAAGGAATGATTGTCTTCTCTTCATTTGAAGAGGCTGGATTGGTTTGTGGCCATGGTGTCAACTGAGGGAAGGGTAACTGTGGAATGGGTTTGACTAAGCTCACTTGAATCAGTTTACTGGAGGTGTGTGAAGTGTCTGATTTTCTGTAAGGCATGTCAAGAACTTCTTAGGGGACAGAATTTCACTTTGTTACAGTTACATAGGAAATTCAGTGAGCATTGCTTATCCAGGAATAAGTCAGGTTTCCCATCCAGAAGGATTTCTGTTGTGTTTGTAGAAAGGCAATATGAAATAAAGTAAAAAAGAAGCAAAACAAAACCCCAAGGGTGCTATAGCAATATATAGGACTATTCTTTACTATTTATCACTGCTCAGATCTGATGATCTGAACTGTTCAGTGCTGAGGACACCCAAAAACCTGGTAGGCTGTTGATCTAATTGTGATTCCATCTCTTTCCTGCCCTCCTTGGCAGCGCAGTCGCGTGGCCGGCCGTGCCCGCGTGCGAGTGGCGCGCTGCAGCGGCGCTCCTGGGGAGGCTGACCTTTTGGTTCCAAAGAATAGATGTAGTAAGTCAAATTCTTTGTTTCCCCCTGAAAGACATGACAGTATTTTAAATAATAAAATGACAATGCAAAGACAAGAGAGAAGAGCTGTCACAGCCTAATTGAAAGTTTGTTATGCTGCTTATACCATTATCGTATAACTATCGTGTGTCTGTAAATGTGCAAATTAAAAACCCAGAGGTAATTTTGTGTTTTATCTGCATGTAAAAAGATTGTGAAATTATCATCTCTTTCATAGGTAAATAACTTTAACCTGCATGGTGACCTTTGAATATGCAAATAACAGAGCTTTGTTGGATGGAATACATTTTGTTAATTGTAAAACGATAAGTGGAGAAAATCTGAAGGAAGCAGGAATTCATTTTGAAGTAATCATAGTGGAAGGTTTATGTGATAAGGAAAAAGGAAACGTTTTATATTTATGTGCAGGCTCAGAAGAGTGATTGTCTACTGCTGTTCAAATCTGTGACTCTGCAGCTGTAATCAAAACCAGCAGGAGAATTTCTAACTTACATCACCAGCAGCAAACTTGGTGAATACATAATGCATGCCTGGAGACTTAAAGAATTTCAATAGACTCTTAGGTAACAGGGCTTTGTCTGTCGGCTTATTTATTTATTTATTTGTTGTCCTCAGTTTGTAAGATACCTTTGAAAAAACTTAATGCTGTGACCATGAAACTGAGTAATAATTAAATATTTTTCTGCAGGTCAGAATGATCATGTTCGCACAAAAAGGAGAGAAAATGTAATGAACATGAGAAGAGAATTAGTTGCTCTTAGGCATAGTACAAGCTGTTTCTGAACAACTCTGTCTAGTTTCTTGTCAAGACAGGCACACTGACTTGTGACTGTGCTGTTTTCAGGCTTGCTCACTTCTCTGTGTGTGTGCATGTGTGTGTGTGCATGTGTGTGTGCATGTGTGTGTGCACATGAGTATTGTGACTGTGTCTTGATTTAGTGATCTCTGGAATGAGGTGGGTTTGAATTTCCATTTATAAATGGGGCCTGAGCAGAGATTTCAGTTTACCTCTCCAGAGGTCTATAGAGGAAATCATAGAATCATGGAATCATAGAATGTTAGGGGTTGGAAGGGACCTCTGGAGATCATCCATCCAACTCCCTGCCAGAGCAGGGTCACCCAAGGCAGCCCACACAGGAACAGATCCAGGCAGATCTTGAAAGTCTCTGGAGAAGGAGACTCCACAGCCCCTCTGGGCAGCCTGGTCCAGTCTCTGTCACCCTCCCATTAGACAAGATCTTCCTTATGTTCAGTTGGAACTTTCTATGCTCCAGTTTATCTGCTTTCTTTCTAGTCCTGTTGCTGGGCACTACAGAGAAGAGATTGGCTTCTCCTATTTGACACCCACCCTTCAGATATTTATAGACATTCATAAGGGTCCCTCTCAGTCTTTTCAAGACTAAACAACCCCAGGTTCCTCAGTCTTTCTGTGTAGGAGATATGCTCAAGTCCCTTCATCATCCTCATAGCTCTCTCTGATTCTTTGATTCTCACTGGATGGCAGCAGAGCCTTCTGATGTGTCAGCCACCCCTCCCCGTTTCATATCATCAGCAACTTGCTGAGGGTGCACTCTGTCCCCTCGTCCAGCTGAAGATACTGAACAAAACTGGACTCAGGACTGATCCCTGGGGAACACCACAGGCCACAGGCCTCCAGATTGACTCTGTGCCACTGATCACAACTCTCTGAACTCTGTTGTTGAGATCTCAAGGGGAACAGCAACAAACTCTCAATATCATTTAATAGTCAAAGGTTTGGAAAGAGCTGGTAATAATGCCTGCAGAATTCAAATCTTTATTCAAGTGATACTTGCTTGAAGGTACAGTTTTTTGTAGAAGAAGTTTGTTCTTGGGCCATTTACACTGACAGAGTTAAGACTCATGATTAGGCATAGCAGACTCCTGTATTACTGTAATAATGGTGCTTTTGAGGCAGCTTGAGCTCTGTTGGATTATATGTAAGAAGAAATGACAGAATCCCATTCAAACTGTAAATCTGGGTGAATTATATTAATGTCTTTTTATAGACACTCACTTATTTTAATAAATTCCATACTGATGAATGTAAATTACACTCAGGTCTTTCTTTGACATCTCTTTTTTTTTGTGTTGTTTTTTTTTCCCAGAATGTGTTTATTCTCCATTGAGCTATACCATAACTAATTCAGATTTGTTGCTTTGAAGCTGCATTGTTTGTTTTGCAGTTCTGCTCTGGAAAATCATAAGATAAAACTGCTTTGTCTCATTGGATCCTGCAAAACTCACTCTTTCTCATAGCAGATCTTTCTGGTCTCCATAAGTTTTGACAGGAAGTTAGACAGACATAGGAATTAGGATTCCAAGTGGCTACAAGGATACTGTGTTTTGACTACTACATATGAATATTTTTAAGGGCTGCAACCTATGCTGTCAGTCATAAATACATCATATGAGCAAAATGTGTTTTTTCTGGCTAAAGTGTGAAGAGCTTTAACAAGGGACATTTTTAAACAGGAAAATCCCTAAAGACAAGGTTAGTGTAAGTGTCTCAAAAGAGCTGACAGTAATGTAAATAATTCTTGATGATATTTTGCTGTAAATACTCTTTTATAACATTCATATGCTCCATGCCATAAAGAGAAACCTCTTAGGTTGTTATGTTCCAAGAAGTGCAATAAAGGTATATGAAAGTAGAGAAAATTGAATTCTAACATGAAGGCAAGTTATGGACCATTTGTTAAAATAGCCTCATATTTGTATCTGCCTTGGTAATGTTTCTGCTTGGGGAATGAGTGCAGAAACTCCATTGCTGCCATCATACAAGTCACAGCAGTTGAATTTTCTATCATTTTCTCCCAAATTCCTCTCTGTGGGTTTTCATTCCATAGTTCAATACTTCTGTTGTTATCTGAGTTTTGTAGGCACCCAGATCATAGTGATAACACGAAGGACTTGGAGTAAAATTCAAATGTAGGCCAAACTGTTCCCTTTACTCACAGAGTTCAACTAGTTCTTTACATGAGTCTGTAGGTGAAATCAATGGGAATTGCTTAGCCTATGTATTCCCTACAAAAGTATGAAATTCTTGAGATTCCATGGCACAGAAAGAGCATGTGATTATGCCTGGAAACTATCTGAGCTTCCACTTGTGTGTACTGCCATTTGGCTTCTGGAACATTGTGACTCTAACACACACCTTGGGGCTGTAGGGGAAAATATCACTTTATGTAGGTCAGAAACATGCCAGGAACCATCCTATCTGCCTAACTGCATAGGTGCTCACATATGGCTGTCTTGAAGTGTTCAAGGGCATTATTGATTTTATTATTGCACTTCAGTGTCACCATAGCAGGCCAAAGAACTTCAGTGAAGAAGTAGAACCCAGATACCCATCCACTGCTTTATGCACTCCTGAAAGCACAAGCAGAGTTGTCTGCAAGCCACAGGTGTATCATGTGTTCTGAACTAGGAGCCTGTACAGGCCAGTCTCAGGAACCCTTCACAGAAAGTTATTTGCTGTGCTGGAGAAAGATTTGTTAAGTAAGTACCTCTGTGTCTTATCTTGTACTGCAGCTTCTTTGGAAAAAAGGTGATTGCACAGGTGATTGGAAATTAGTTTGAAGTCTGGATTGCTATTAATGGAAAATCATTTCTGTGTTCTTTTATTAATGTTTGTATTGCAAAGGTAAGACTGCAGAAGTTGGAAACATGAGCAGCATAGCAATACATGCTTGGTATGGGGTTCTGGGGAGTGTGCATAAGCCAAAAACTCATTCGTAGCCTCTACTGACAACAGACATCCCAATAGGAAAGTCAAAGCCTGCAGTCTTCTGAACCTGAAAGATTTGAATCACTGGTGCTGGTATCTGCTGATTCTTGAACATGTAAAGGGGAAAGCCAGCTGGGACAGAGTAGGAGCCAGTCCTAAAAATGTGTGAAAAACTCAATTTCCTATAGCATTGTCTTGCTTTGAGTTTCTACTAGCAATATCTGAGGGAATCTATTTATCGTTGCAGTTCCTGGAATGGAAATGAGCTGGTGAAGAGAGAAATGTAAGCAACAACTTCCCACACATCTTCCTGTTCTCACTGTTCCCAAAGAATGCCAGGTCTCATTTTTCAGAGCTGATTTGGAAAGTATTCTTATCCATTGCAAACAAACAAACAAACAAACAATTAAAAGAAGGAATGTCTTCTACAGGAAACCAAAGTTAACTCTTCAAAAAAGCTACATTCCATTGGTGTGTTCTTACCTTCTCACAATAAGAACTAACTGTACCTCTGAAACTGTAATGATTCTAATGTTTGCCATTATTAGGTATAAAAGTGTAGTCATATATTATCCACTCCTGTGATAGAACTGAGAAGCAAACGTATTCTTATGCAGGGAGGCTGTTAAAAATGGGAATGGACTATTACAGGAACTTAATAGAAAAAAAAATCTTTTCCACCACCATATGGTTGTGATATAACACAAAGTGTTTTCCTGCCAAGATATCACATTACAATGGAAGGCTTCCAGCAGCTTCTCTCTTCCTCATTCAACAACTAAAATATCCAGAAAGAATTATTTGGCTGAATCAGGCTGTTGCTTATAAACATACACCATTGGCTGGTAATCTACGTGCTTAGTTTCTCTAGAGACAGTCCATTTCACTGTGGTTAATTCAGAAGAGTACTGGAAATTACTGAACCAGTTCTGGGGCATTTCTTTCTGTTCTGGACCTTAGAAAGAAGAGGTCATGCAGAGCTATAGGCATCTGTCCTGATTGCTAGTTCCTGCTTGAACAAATTCTGATGTTGGTGCAAAACTCAGCCCAGGTCAGTTACCTCCTCTATGCTTAGGAATGTGCAGACTGAAGAGGTCACTATTCTCCAGACACTTGGGCAAGCTCCCTTTGTTCACTACTGGACTAGGCCTTGTCTCTGGCATAACAAAGATTTGGAATGGGATCTGTGGTTGCTTCCTAAGGCTGCCTTATATGATTAACATACATGGCTCAATTTATACTTTCTGTGTTTTATAATGAGGAGACTGGTGAACTTCTTTCTTGCTTAATCCCTGCAGGTGGAAAAAGCATAATTGTTTAATCACAGAGTTTAAGGTAGTCAGTAATATCCCCAGCACAAAGCAGATGACTAGCTAGGGATAGTGAATCCATATATGGCAATGTCCCATGTTGATGCTAATGTGTGTTCTGGAAGCATTTAGTCTGTTTTGAGCATTGAGGTCTCTTCCACCTGCCTCTAGAAAATGAATCTGGTAGCCTCTACCTGCAGTCTTTTATTAGGACATGGTTGTTTATTGGTCCACACCCTTAGAAGGTATAAACTATTAACAGCTTTTTGGGCCTTTGCACAGGCATCTCAAATTTCCTACTTATGAACCTTACCTGTCTCTCCTAAGTGAAGTGCCATTCGATGTAGTTACTTGGTGACCTGAAAGCACATCATCAGTACCCCACGATGTCTGGCTTCCTTATCCTTCTGTCTCTGTCTCTACCTTTCTTTCTCTGTAGTTCCCTGGAGACCATGGGTATATAATCAAACCAAGTAACTGTCCTTCGGGGGGAAAACAATATTTGCAAAATATTGAACTGTTTGTCTTTTGGCAAAATAAGTTGTTACTCTGTGTGCAAAGCTGCTGAGCTTGAGAGTTTGAAGCCTTGCTGAGCATAAGAAAGGCTTCTATTTTCCTTGTTGTCCTTACTTCCTAACCAGCCAGAACTGAGAGCAGCCCAAACAGACGCTCATATTGCACTACAAATAGTTGTCCTTGGTTTCATCTGTGTTAGTATTAGTCACAGGCCATTTCATTTTGTGTGGACAGACTAATGTGATTAGCCACATTTAGATTTATGTGTGCTAAATTGAGCTGCATTATGTTGCATGGTGTTTAAGTGCAAATGATATGGTGGCTGGTGTAATCTCATGCTCTAAATGAGATAAGTGTCTTATGACACTTTGCTCTTTTTCCTAATAGCTATATTGCTTCTTATTTCAGTTCACTTATGTGAAGATTGTTCACAGGTTCTTTTTCTCGGACAATTAATGTTGGAAACCTTTCAAAAACAGTGAGTCATCTTAGATATTGCATGAATTTTTGACAGCTTTAACAGATAAGGAATGATCCACAGAATGACAGATGGAGATCCCCTTGGCTGTTGGCTAACCTGAGGGGTTGCCATTTACTTGCTGTAAAGAATCTGAGGAAGGGGTAACCAGTATGACTGTGTGAGGACTAACAGCTCTGTCAACCTTCAGTACCAGAACTCTGGAACCCTCTATGAAGTTGTTTCATCTCTGTGAACAGACCACTCCTCTGTAGATACAGTAGATATTTTGCTCAATTTCTTTGTGCCTGTGACTTTCAAGAAATAGATCTGTCACTTGCTGAGCTTAGTCTAACAAAATTTCCTTGTCTTGAACCAAGATTTAGCACTTGATCCAGCACCCCCAGTCTACAGGGTGACAGCTGGTGCTATTATGGAAGCCTAAGTCTACAGCTAGGCCCCTAGTGCTAGGTAAACTGCAGGTGCAAAAAAACCACATGCTGTTGTTCCTTCTCCTGACCAGAGGATAGAACTTTATCTTCAGACCCAGGTGACAAAAGGGAAGGAGCCTAGGGAGAGCCTAGAAGCCAGACTCATGGGCCTCAGGGACCCCTTGGCTCACTGGTAGAAGGCTGGAAGATCCAGTGTGAAGCACAGCAGAGTTATGATAAATAGATAATTATAAGGTCAAACTCAGTCAAAACCAGAGAAGTTGGAGGATGAGAGGCACAACACACTGTCTTTTATATCATCAACTCCTATCAGGAGAGATCATTGATCTTTGGGGAGACTCATGTTCACCTGAAGGTAAGGGGGTGCCCCATGTAGTTGTAGCTGTAGGACATCATGAATAGGAAACTGACCCCTGTTGACTACTCTGGAACTGCGGCCTGACAGACTGGGATGATTCTAGAAGAGCCTGACTGCACAGCTCTGTTTGTGCTCTTCATATCTGGCCTCTATTGTCTTCCTCTCACTGTGGCTGAAAATGCAAATAGAGACAAATGGAAAGCTTGCTGAATCACTTGGTATTCAGGCAAGCTAGGAAGCACTACAGAAGTTTTTATCTTGTAAAATTGCCAAAGGAAAATGGGGACCTTAAGTCACTTTTTAAGTCCCTTTAAAAAAATTCTCCTGAATCTCAGAACTGTCTCTAAAATAGTGATTTAAGTGAACATTTTATTCTTCTTTCTATAAGCCAAGCTGACAGTGCTAGTTAATCATCCTTTTTCCAGCTATATTCAAATGCAGTCAGAACCCAAAGTGGATGAGGCCAAAGAGGTCTGGACAGTTATTACCACCTGAGATCCCAAACCTCATTGCTATTAACAGAACACAGAGAAGCAGACAAAGCAGGGGAAAAGGGGCAGAGCTGCCCTCTTCTGTTTTCTACATGGGGAAAGGGTCCATCTCCATCAGTCCTCCCTCCAGTTTGTTATCAGGATCTAATAGTCTCTTGTTCCATCTGCAAGAAGGTATTTTGGATAGACTTGTCCCACTTGAAACAGAAAGATCTTGCTGATACAGTTTGCTCTTCCTAGAAAACAAGTGCAAAAAAATCTTAAGAGTTTTCTGCTGTTTTGTTTTGTATTGGGCACTGGACAGAGATAACCTTGAATAATCCTCCTATCATACTGTGGAAGTCATCAACAAAGAAGAGAATGCTTCAGGTCCACTAAATACAAGTGCAATTGTTCAATGGTTAAGTACAAGAACAGTTTCCTCATCTCATTCTTTCCAGTTAGGTTATGTGACTTGTCACTCATCAGGCAGTGAGGCTACACAGCAGAATTAATGCACCAGCACACGTGCTTCTCTTTCCCCTCCTTCTGCTTCTTCTTGTTTTCTGCTTAATTGAATCAAGGAGCTGCTAACTGCCACCAGGTGAGCCCCAGGAGCAGCAAGAATGGAAGGGTGGGGCTTAGTGAATTAGGCAGCTGAGAGGGGAGAAACTCTTCCTGTTGTATACAGAATGTCTTCAGGGATGGGGCTTCCACCACCTCCCTGGACAATCTGTTCCAGTGTCCACCACTCTGCTGGGAAAGTTCTTCCTTATTTCTAATCTCAATCCACTCCTTTCTAACTTCAAACCATTGTCCCTTGGCCTTTCACTCCAGGCTGTTGGAAACAGCCCCTCTCCGGCTTTTTATAAGCTCCCTTCAGGCACTGGAAGGTTCTCTAAGGTCACTCTGGAGCCTTCTCCAGGCTGAACAATCCCAGCTCCCTCAGTCTACCACACTTCTCCTGATGCAGCCCAGGATGGATTGGCCTCCTGGACTCCAGCACATCCTGGCTGCTCATGTCCAGCTTCTCATCTATGAGCACCCCCAAGTCCTTTTCTGCTTATATTCGTCTTGTTGGCCTCACATGTTGAAGTCCCTGACAAGGTAAGGACATTTTCTGTTACTCTATTGATAATGAAGCTGTGAATTCAGAAGCTGGTAAACTCGGAAACAAAAGGGATGGAGATGTTCACCATAACATAGATTGTTTCACAGTGAGAAGAAAAGGAAGACAAAGAAGTAGTTCACTGGCTGCTTAAGGAGACTTTTTTGAATGCAGGAGAGGAAGGGAACCCCTTCTCATGGGGCTTTTTTTCTGCCTGAGTCTGTCCTGAAGGACTGTGGGCAGATTTCTCTTCTCCAGGACAGTTGAAAGCAGGGGTATGATAAATAGAGCTGCTGAAGCCTCCTACCTGTCTTTTACAATGTTGAAGGTGTGTGATATGAAGATGGGAATGTTACCCCATGGTTGTTAAAATTGTGCTGAATTAATTACAGAAGTATTCAATTACAGGGAGCCCAGGTTACCAAAGCCTTCTGCCTGCCCCAGAGCAAGGTGCAAATGCACACCCTGTGTCTGTTCTTTTCTCCTTGCTGCTCTTCCAATGCCTGTGGTCTTGTTATAACAGTTGTGTGTTTATAAGAAAAGTGTTTCCAAAAGCCAACTAGCATCATTTCAAATGCTTAACAACATTTCAAAATGACCCAGTCCCTCAGTGTGTCTGAATTGTGCAGATAGAGGCCTTGGCTGCATGTTTTTGTATGTAGCTGAGTAAAACCTTCCTGTGGTGATGTCACCTCACCCACATCCCAGGTGATAGTTTGCTTCTCCTAACAAAACATTGTCTCCCTTCTCCTGTACTTCACCAGGGTGGGGGTGCTTGTGTAGTGTTTTCTGTTGGTCTCCTTAGCAGTTTGGACCCTTGGTTGAGTTACAGTGGGAAGGCAGTGATGCTTGGGCTTTACTTGTTTTCATTTTCAGTTTTTATGTAGCTTGAGGTTTATCTTTCAGAAATGAAGTAATAAGGGATCCTTGCCCATGAGGCTCTCTGCAGTTAGGCTGTGTAGGAACAAGGGGATGAGAGTAACCTTTCAGGACATAGAAGGAAGGTAGATTGGAGAGGATTCAATTCTCTTGCTGACACTATGACTTGGTAAAGGATTTATGTTTTCTTCTTCCTTTTTTAAACACTTGCAGAGGGTAAGATCCTGCTTTCCATTAAACTGTTAACAGTCACTCATTCTAGAATAAATCCTCCCATGCTCTAATTAGAATGTATTGTTTAATATTGTCACTGCTGCTGCTTAGACCTATGATCTTGCAAGGTGCTTATGAAAGCTGTTTTGCTAAATCCACCACCACACTGTTAAAATCTGGGTTATGGTTTGTGGGGTTGTGTTGTTTTCTTTATTCTTTGTTTTAGTTTAGTTTCTTTTTCTTGAGTGTGAAGGTAAGGAAGCAGTGCAAGTAACAAATTGTTACTGATGTCAAAATAACCTGAATTCTATAAATAGGATACTACACAATAGAAATTAGATAATGGGAGGCTGGAGAGTGTAAAATACTGAAAGTGGAGTGCTGATGGTGTTTCATAGCTCCCAGGACATGTTCAATGCTCCGTCTTGGATATGCTGTCTGGAAGTTCTAAGAGTGGCTGATGTGCTTCAGAGTTTTTCTTTTCAGACCTAACCATTCTATGGGACAAACAGTGGGTTTTCTACTTGCAGCATAATTTTTAGTTCCCATTATGCACCACTTGTCTCAGTGCAGCACAAGGAGGCATGTTGCCCTTCTAAAAAGGTTTGGGTTTTGTGTGAGGCAAGTAGTGTGCTATTTCACATCTGTTGAGACCGTGGTGACAGGTTCTCTAAATTACAAAATGGAATTTTGCTGGAGTTTTGGCTTCTACAGAAATAGACCTTTAAAACACAAATGTACTGTCTTAAAGCTTTTCTGGAAGAAACAATTCTGTTGAGCAAACAATACTGTAAAAATCTTCCTTTCTCTGTTCTTGCTTGTTTTAAAAGGATATTCTTTCTTATAGCCGGTGATGATGAAGGGAAAGACTAACTTCTGAACTGTTGTCATTGGTAACTGTGTTACGTGGTGTTTTCTGAGGAATTACTCTGTGATGTTAAGGAACCCAGTCAACCTTCCAGAGGTGAAAATAAAGCCTTTTCCAAGTTTAGTTTTATGATGCTGAATGTTTCTGGGCCAGCCTAACTTCTTGTGTTTCATTCCCTCTCTGCACTGGAAAAATTGATGTAGCTGGTCTTATTTAATAAGGAAATGGACTTGAAATCATCTGATGGGAATACTGCTGAGGTAACACAGTTGGGAGAAAATAAAGGGCCTGTTGAAATGCCCTTCAGATGTCCAATTGTGAGTCCTTTCAAGTCCTAGAAAACTGTATCCAGACAGACTCAAGTCTTAATTTCAAGCAGCTAAAGGTTGGTTACTGTGGTATATAGGCTCCAGGCAGAGTGTGAAGGTTGAATGTCTTCTCCAGGAGCAGCCCAGTCTCCTGATATGCTCCTTCATAATGGGGTGTGTAGAATAGGCTGGCTAGACAGCCCTTCTATTTTAAGAGTATTTCATTTGTGTAATGTTAAAACTCAGGATTTCTGTATATATGTTTACACATTATCTTAGCATTTGTTTGGGTTGTGATATAAAGAGATTATTTAGCTTTCCAGACCTGAAAAGATTTGCCTAAGCTTATTGCCTTTTGATATTGGGTCTCTCTTTTGGTCTTCTTAGATTTCAAATGGATTGTCCCACTTTAAAGATGCCTTTTGAACTTGCATAATTATTATGGGTTGTGCTTATTTTCATTCTACCTCTGTGCTTCTTGGGGGTGTGTCTTTGCTGCTGCAGTGATGACCAGAGCCTTCCTGTGTAAGAATTAGTGGGTTTTATTTAACTCAATTTAGAGTCAGTCTTTTATGAGTAAAAATACAGTAGTGTCTGAATCCTGTGGAGAAGACCCCAGTACCTTTAGTCACACTAGCTTTCAGTCCTCAGCACCAAGACATTGACATCTGGACATCAGTGAGGTGCATTTATTTGTCAGAAATGGACATGCTTCTAGTTTTGCCACATTTTATTTGTATATGGCTTCTAGGAGATGTTATTGGAGGTTTCAAAGTCTCCTTAGGTGTCTGCATTTGTGTCTGCCCTTGTCTCTTATCTGAAGCTGCCCAAGTGCTGATTTAGCCAGGCTTTTCTCCTGATCATCTTTCTGACAGCTTTGTGCTGCAGTCATTGGTTTGTCTTCAGCAGTTGTAGTGAGTCTTAATTTATCTCTGTGCAGCCATGACATCTCTGAGAGGTCAGACCTCCCTATGGGAACTGCCTCTGTAGGGTTTAGTTCTCATTTCAGCATTTGTTCCAATATGTCCCCTTCCCATTCATTCCAATACCTGAAAGTTAATATATAATATTATGCAAAGAGGAAAGGGGAAAAAAAAACCCTGCAAAACATAATGTGGTGGAATTGGGATAAAGATTTGTATGAGGTGTGTGTACTTGATATATTTTGTGAAGATGTTTATGATCAATTGGGTTCAAAACTTTAAAAGAATCTTGCATTTGTATTGTCATGTATCTTGAGAGTGAAGTTTTGTCCTTGTTCTCTCTCTGTGTGTCAGCAGTCCCTCCAGAGTCACGGAGTGTTGTGCTGTGAGGGATACAGCCATTGTAATCAGCCCTGGCTACAGCAGAGTGAATTGTTGTCCTCTGAGATTAGTATGAGGTGGTGTAAGAGAGATCAGACTCTAGCCTCATCAGTTTAAACATTGAGGAGCACGACCAAAGGGAAATACAGTAGTGAAATCTTAGTTTCATGGTATCTGATTTCAAGCTAAAAATCTGAAAAACCACTGCTTGATTTGTTTGAATGTTTGTGGATTGCTCTAAGCTGTCATCTATAAGGCAATTAAGAATGCCCAAGCTGTCCTTTGTAACCACCACCGTGTCTTGACTCCATTTATTCTCACCTTCCTTAAGCCTACACACTGCACTGCAACCCTGTAATAGGTGCAAAAATTTACATAAGAGCGGTAAGCATATTTGTCCTTCTAGAACATACTCCACTGCAGCACAAGTACCTCTTAGTGTAGGAATTGCCATAGTAACTACTCATTTCTTATTGATTAGATGGATAAAAATTCTCATAATACACAAGCAGAGTAACTTGCTGGCATATGGCTTCAGGCTACCCCTGTGGCAAGTCCTACTTAAACATTATCTCCTTTTTTTGCATATAAAAGGGTTTTTTTAATGAATTAGTATTCATTGGATTAGACCACAAAATAGTCTTTTCTTTTCTGCCATAATGGAGCTTATATTTTAAGTTAAACTTGATATGCAGCTCACAAGGCAGAATATTGACTCATTGGTTTGTTAGGACAGCTAGATTTCATCTCAACGTGAAATCTGGAAGGAGAACAGGGAAGGAAAGAAGTTCTTCCTTTCCCCCTTGCTCAGAGATGAATCTAAGCACAGATTTGACTTCTAATGAATAAAAGAGAGTGTTCTAGTTTGGTGGTAGTGATAAATCTGTTTAGAAGGTGCTTCTTAAAACATTCTAATTGCACAAGAAAATGTCATGTTTTTATGTTTCTCTAGTAATACTGTAGACATAACAATGATCTTCATCAGTGGCACTGTGAGTGCTTTCTGAAGGCAGGATCAGGCCCACGGTGATTTACAGTGTCTGACAGCTGTCTTGGCTCATGTTCTGTGCTTGCTGAGCATTCTATTGCCTTCCAGTCCTGGAAGGTGCTCCAACAAGGCTTCTACCAAGTTTGTTGTGAAAGAGAAGCTTTTTTGTGTATTCTATCCAGGGACTGAAATTGTGAAGCACACAAGGATGAAATTAAACCAAACCCATTCTTCAGTTGTGAAGCACCTGTTTATTCAGAATAATAGAAAATGAAAGAGCAGCAGCACTCAACCAGTGGGTAAATCTATAATCTATTCTGATACTCTTTTGGACTTTGCTGTGAAGCCCAGGTGTTACCTGTGATTATGTACATTCTTTATGATTCTTTAGGATGCTATTAGTTAGATGTACAGGAGAGTGGAGATTTTAGAGCCGTTTTTAGTTCAGAAGTTCTAAGCTGCTGTCACATGGTACCCTTGCAAGACTGTTTTACTTGCCTCAGAGGCCTTTTCCCACCTCCTCAGGTTAGAAATGCTGAGTTGGAGCATCACTTACACCTTGTACCACCCATCAACTTCCTTATCTTTACCTGCAGTCTGACAGCCTCATTTCAAACTTTGTATGACCTTAAGATTGTTCAAAGGAGATACTAATCCATGGAGTTACAGGAAATGCTGCTGCTGTTGCAATAAACCAGTCCTTCACAGAAAGACTACAGAGGCAAACATTCTGCTCTCTGGAGCAGGCTGCAAACAAAGGAAGGAAACTCTTTGGCAGCTACAGATACCTCTTGTCTATAACAGGAAGAAATAGGCTTGGCTATTCTTAATCTGTGATTGGGCTGAATTCTTGTGTGCTTTTGTGAAGACTTTCACAGGCAGCAGTGGGAAGTTCAGTGTTTAGCATCTTTTGTTTGTGTACTGAGATCTGGAAGGTGGTCCCTGAAAGCAGCTGGAAATGTAAATGAGTGTTGCGGTTTGGGGTCAGGGCAGCCCCCAGACCGATAACAGACCGCTCTCTTTTAACCCCCCTCCCTCCCCAAAGG